>DWQT01000660.1:0-20725 GCA_018244895.1 Myscelus amystis hages | reverse complement strand
AATGTAAATTGCTCTTTACATTTTGTACAAGATTTTTACTATACTTATTATGTATTCCATAATTAACAGTGATATCCATCAACGGTAAACATAAAACTGTTATTGTAAGAGTTAATTTTGTTATACAATTATTAATTATAATTAGAACATTATACTGTTTTTGAAAAATTACACACGGGGTATAAGACGTATAATCCTTGTAAAGTTTTTAAATGACTTAACAATGTTCAATGTCTTAACAAACCTTTGAAACTAAAATATTGGACACGCTGCCTTGATAGAAACATCACATCAGACCCAAATATGTATGTACAACACATTTCAAGGTAATAATTCTTACCAGCCACTGATATCAGTGCAGTCTGCCAAATTATATGTTGCAGAGCTGGGAATACTTATTTCCGCGCTTCGACAGTACGAGATAGCTCTAGCACTTTCTCGTGCCCTGGTAGTTAGGGGCCGTTGTCCATCCAACAAGAAAAACTTGTTCCAATACTGCTGGCTATTTTTGCTGAACCTAGAACAATGCATACATTTGTGAATCTTGCATCTCGCATTCCGCACGCAAGAAATCTTTTTATTGTCGACTACTGCGTTGCATCTAATGATCCCAGTTTTGTGCTTTCCTGGCTTTCCTGGGAACAGAGGGAATAATAAACTGCATAATGAGCTGATATACGGAGAAGGTTACAATTAATATGGTTAAAAGTAAGATAACAACTTAAAAATCAACAACAACAACAAGAGAATTAAAAAAAATGTAGGTACATGAGTTGCCATGAAATATAATGAATACCTATAATAAATATAATATTTATTTATATAATATTATTATAATATAATATTAATATCAAAAACCGTATGAATTTCATATTCTAGAAAATAATACAGATACTGCATAAATTAGCACGATATATTATCTATGTATGTACCTATTATGCTGTTCATAAAAGTGACATAAAGATAATCGTATGGCATTGGGCTTTTGAAATCAAAACAAATAAAACAATGTTAATAAAGTCAAAATTTAATAAATCAAAATATGAGTCGAAATTGAAAACGTTAATGAAAGCTTAATTGCAGATAAGTCCAGTTTGCTCAAGCACTATATCAGTTTCACTCGAATGAAAGAGCCACGCGCTCTTCAATCGTGGGTCCATGAGCAAACAGTGATATCGATATTTGGAGGGGAATGGAGTGGATTGAACTAATAATACTGTCATAACTGTTGAGTTAATAAATTATATTGCTAACGGAACTTCCTTGTTTAACTTTTATAAACAGAAAGTTAGAAACAGTATTACATAATAACGGCATCAGCTTAGAAAAGTTATATTATATTAGGTTGAAAAGTTGACATTAATATGAATAAGGAATCGGATTTGAAATAACAATTTTATTTCCTGCAATTTAATGCGAAGTGGCCAATTACAGCCATTAACAAAATATTTCAGCAATCATTATAGTTTATGTATCTGAATACTCTTTAAACTAGATAGATATGAGAGTAATAATCTAGATTCTAAGAAGCGTTGATACATTTTTCTTTACATTATCGAATTATTCTAGAACATTATGAAAATAACTGTAAACGATTTTAGCCGATTCAATTCGCTTATGCTATTAATAATTAAATTTTATAATTCTATTGATTAAAAAATACTATTAAATTTAATAGGATAAGTACCATTAGTAACGAGTCGATATTAAAATAGTACTTTTGAGCATTAGGGGATGGCAACAAGACTAACTAGCCAGATAATATAATTTCTGAACGGGAATGTATCTTATAAGAAGTCAAACAGTACCTACTAGTGTAGGTGTGTATCTAAATTAATCGTAATGTAGTTTTTTGTACCTTTCTTTTTTCAATATTATGATAATTAAGTTACCTCGCCATCCTATGAAATACATTAGCACCCCATAGGGTCTATAATATGTCAATAACATTGAGGTCAGTAAGCCAATATTGATATCGAGTGATAAAAGTTGAATTCGACAGTTCGACATCTAGTCCTAAGCTAACATGATATCCGTGTGCATAGTAACTTAAAGTCACTATTACTTAAACTGTCCAATGTATTCTGTTTATATGTCCATCTGTTTATCTGATAAATTATATGAGCACCCTCTAACGTTCGTTGACGAAGTACATATATGGCAAACTAAAACGTAAGGGAATTAATTTGAGGCTGCGTATTTTACAAAGGGGTTGTCAAGCTGACCCATTTGTTATATGAATAAGTGATAATGTGGCATAAGTGTTTTGTGACCAGAATTCATTATTAATATAATTATTTACTTTATTCTTTGTTGCGCTAAGAAATAATAGGAATTTAACACATATTTGGTACCGTACAATAAGAAGACGTATCTTATAGTTTCCTTATTAGAAATTAACGAAGATTTGTCGTTTTCGGAAAGATTTCAGCTATTTAAAAGGCCTTTAACTATTTAACAAACAAATACTCAGTTGTTAAGTGTTGATTTGAAGGATTCAACACCAAGCTCATAAGCATTAAAATGAGGTACTGAATATTTCTTCTACATCAGCGACATAGCCAGGCCGTGGTAATTCTATGGAATAGCAACGGTCAAAGTGACTTAAATATACATTTTTCTATATACTTCGCAGGATATTATCACAAGTTAATCTTAATTAGGCGTTACAAAGATGAACGGAAATCGAAAACATTTTTTTTCTTGCCTTTGCGTTCGATAGCATCAGAGCAGTGGCTCCGCTTTGCGAAGGGCTGTCGGATCTCGTTCTACAAAAAGTTGATCTAGAAACCGCACGCGGGTATCTAAGTCTGGATTGGCATGGAAATTATGAAAATGTATACAAAACTAATTGATATCTGCGATTTGTGTAAACCTCGCAACGGTTGCTGGATTGCTGCGTTCGTATGCCTCGATACGTTAGCATATCTCTATGTAACACGCGATGTATATTAAACTTTGATTCGTTAACAGACGATTGAAATTCGATTGACGATACTCGCAAAAACTATTCCATACGCAGTAATCGTTAAGCGTTCAACCATTAGAACGTGCTTTAGCAGTTCCAATTGTCAGTCACATGTTTTTTATCTGATGTTCAATTCTGAACGGTTGGACTTGGCCCCGATTTTCATGTAAATGAATAGATACCGTGATGAATACATTTCGCAAATAGTTCAGTCGCAGACAGACATATGTATAATACATTTAAAATTGAATATAACAATGTAACATTGATTATCAATTCAATAAGTTTACCTTGTTGCAATAACTCCATTTTGAAATGTTTTCAGGTATACTATTATACAATAATAAAGCACATACATAAGTACATATTATATAGAGAGATAAGTTTACCGCCAGACAAAAAAAGACTTTTCTTTTTCATATGCAGATTCATGCTTGATATTTTTATTGCATTCCTAATTTGAATCGTACCCGGGACCTTTGATTGCACCACGCCCAACGCTAAAACTGCTTATCAAACAAAGCCGAGTTTAATACGCTTTCACTCTATAGCCATTATGCCTACGCACAAATTGAGTTAAGTTCTCAATTTATGCATCATGATAATATCCTTTGTATTAGCGCCACATATTAAATACTCAATAGGTAACGACAAATTTCGTCATGCTATTAAATGTACAAATAGCTTTGCTCCATATTTTGTTTTGGGATTTACTAAGACAGAATTAAAACATTAAAAACAAACTGCACAAAATAAATGTTTAGCGATGCAGTGGAATTGGTGGTAATGTTCTGTTGGTATTCAGAATTCCGGCTTCGATTCCTAAGCTTAAAATAAATCTAACTTCATATAAATACCTCCAAAAACAACTACGGGAATGCTTTTTAATTAAAATAAGGTATAAAATTTATAATAGTTATGCTGTCAAGTAAAAAAACAAAACTGCTTTCAAATCATTTTGCTTACCAATTTATTTTAAAAAGCCGTTAGTTACTTGAGTTCATCTGATATCTTATATTGAACATGATGGTATAGTTTACATCAAATGTGAATCTATCAAAGTGGCAGACCAGTAGACTAGTTTCGCAACCAGCGCTTTCAATTGTAACATCCATTGCATAAGGCTACCGGAGGTTAAGAAGAGCAAGGTACCATTGCGTAATATGATTGCCTCTGAAAGCCTCGCAAATCATATAAACTGGAGCTACGTGGAACGAGTATAAATCAATTTCACTTACTGAGTTTTACGTTGCTATCCCTACTCGTATGTCAATAGGAATGTACTATTAATGATTATTTTTTGTTAACACACGATGAGTTAATTACGCGGAAAGACGGTGTATTGATAGGTACATATAGACTTCCTAACTATTAAAGGATAAGTCTATTAACTTTTACATGTAATCGACCAACAAAACATGACTGTGTTCCGAGAATTGTACGGGGCAATTAATAGCAGGAAAATATCTTATAACTACAAACACTAGTTGACTTAATATTTAAAGTATGTACATGAGATAGGTTTATATTATGTATATGTAAGTGAAGACGAAACTAAAGCAAGCGAAAAGCGTATTAGAAATACCCGGCGTCGTCGAGACAAAACCATTAACGAGTTGAATATCACGTGAAGCTCGCATCGCCCTAGGGATGTTACTGTTAAGATAGCTGACAGAATATTAGCAAACATCTGATACATTTTGTTATTATTATTTCAGTACAGCCAAATATATTTATTAGTAACAAAATCGACTGTGAAATCACCGGCGATCGTATTCCCACAGTAAATAAAACGCGCGAGCTGAATTATCATCTCGAGAAACATTGATTCAGCTATTTACATCGACATTTTCGCTTCGTGTCAGAACTACACTAGCGCGCGTACAATTCATATTGCATGTCCAGTACTGCACCGCCCACGGCGAGCTGGCTCGATGGATCCAAATGCTGCTTCCATTCGATCAATAACAGCACAACTACCAACTACCAAACAAACGAAATTCAACTTTGTTTCGTCAAGCATTCGTCTCAGTTTATATAATGCTCCAGAGGTAGCTACAACATAAAGATTTGCAGACGAATCATAGCAGCATAGTACAAAAATATAAAACAATTGCACAAGCTTCAAGAAACGGACGGACATACCACGACTCTTACGAAGTCATGCGCTGACCCCTACATAACGAGACAATGGTGCTTACTATTTGTAAAGGTAGCTTTGTAACTGCTAACCGTTCTCTCACACATCTGCTATGGCTATTGATTCATTGTGAGGGTAATGTTAACTTTTAGAAGTTAAAATTATAGGTTTGATCATGCGTCAGTGCTACTCGACTCAATATTATCTACATCGATTGAATTATTTTACCAGTGCACGTTGCAAACGTAACATTTTTAACTGTAAAATGTTTACGACAATTTTTATATTCAGACATCAGTGATATGGACAGAATAATCAATAATACATAATCAATGATTAAGTTTTAATACCGTAACCACAAGAGACCAAGGTACCTATAATTTGTTATAATGTGTTTTGCGTCATCTGTTATTGGTGTTACTACACCTATAAATATATTTTTTGCCTCGTACAAAACACAAAATTGGTGATGTCAATATATTGAGAACATTTTATTTAATACTGACCTGATAATCCTTTTGATAACGTACAAATAATTGAAAACGAGATGGAATTAATTTAAGTCCTCTATTCGTAGTTCAAGATGAAATGGATACTCCACTATCTAATTGGATGCATAATTGGTTAGACAAGTTCTGCAATAAAGTTATGTCACCAACAGAGCTGTGAATTCAAGTTTAAGTTAAACTGTTAGGCACTCGCTGAAATCGCAGTGGCAAGTTATAAACTAAATGGAAAACGTATACTATACTACTATATACTACTGTATACTATACTACTTGCATAGTACAAATTAATCATAATGATATTATTATTGGTGAAGATATAGTTAAAAAATAATAATTATCGTTTCTGAAGACGGGTATAACATACAAAATAATTATTTTACGAATATACATACATACCTATATCTATCTATATACGTATATAACATTAGTTAAGAGAAAAATACAGGGTGTAGAATTAAGGGCAGTCACCGTTGCGTTGTTGATTTAAGTGAAGTACAAATATATTTGAAAGATGCCCTACAGCGAGAACGTATATTACTAGTATCCAGACTCACAAACTTTACAGAAAGGCCAGCATGTAACTGTGAGATAGCATGTCGAAAGCTTCGAATGTGGCGCCACCGTGGGCGAAACTCGAACTAACTCGACAGCTCTTTTGTCTACATTTTACAACAGCAAAACATTAGAGTAGTATTAATATGTACTGGTTATTCATAAATAATTATGAGTAAAGACGAAGACAAATTATTGTTTTTTTTTTAAGTTATAATTATGTCTTTATGTAACAAGACATAATTATAACTTAAAAAAAAAACGTAAAAAATGTAACATACGTATATACTCGTACTTAATATCTAACATAACACGTTATTGAGATTGTATTATATATTATGTCCCATAGTTTCGATCGCCTTACTTTTTTGTCCATGGAGGTACTTATTACAGTACCACAATGCCCGTCCACGTCTGCATCTGTGCACTTTCTTACCTAAACTTCGCAAGGTAATTTCTTCGCTCGTTAAGATCGTAGCGTGATGTTAGGCACTTTAAAATCTTCTTTGGTAAATGGCTGATCAAATTCAAAAAGATTTTTCAATTCTGACTGGCAGTTCTAGAAATTGGGCGATTTAAGCAAACGTATAATTTCTTCCACTTTATCATATTATAATAGGTAACTAATAGCTTCTAAGATAAAATATCATTCGCGAATAATGGAAAGAAAGACATTGTGAGGCAACATGCATATGGAGAGTTCTGCATAAAGCTGTCTAAGGTGTGGGAAGTCGACCAACCCGCATTTGTTCAGTGCATTCGTGTATGGCCCTAAACTTTCTCATTCTATAATGACACCCGTGTCCAACATAAGAACAATGAACAGGTTGAACATACATTTAATTACATTGCTATTTTGATGAGAAAATAAGGACGGTAATGCACTTTTAGCAGCGAGCACTGAAAATAGGGTGCCACGATCCGCACATTAAGTACGTTAGATTTGTTAAGTGCAGTTGCGGTCGCCGTGCCATTTTCATACAAACGTCTCACGTTACGATAGCACATTCGATAGTTTTTCGTGCTTGTTCCACTGTGGTCTATTAGTATCGTTCGCCGGTCGTGTTCGGTTGTATTGCGTGACTCCCCCCATTTTGTAAGCCCTACCGGCTATCCCGGTGAGATAAAGCCGAACAAGGGACTCGGGTTTGTACATTAGGTACTGTTTAATTAAAAGATTGGCCGCCCGTTCATTTAGATTCATTTGTGCAAATAAGTCGTTGTGTCACGACTCATTGTGATTTAGTGAGAATAATGAGAGTATATGTATTTTCCTAACAGACAATCGGGATACGATAATTATAAATATTTCTACTTAAAGATATTGGAACAGCATTATTCATAAAACTACCTACATTGCTTGTTACATCGCTTGCATAAAGCTAGGCAGAGACTATGGATTTTTAGTGAAAACATTCTTTCCCAACTTCTATTTAAATACAAGTCATTTTTATATACATATATACTCGCCTATTAAATATCATATCAACTTTTTACAACGCCCTTTATTTAATCGAAGTGCGACCAGGTCTACCATTTCCAATTCTTCTTTTACGCGCCTTATAAATCTTTTTCATCATTTTACTACAATCATTGTATTGGTTACTTCTTTATTCAAATTTATATCATTACTTATTCATGTATTTACGAGAATACCGTGTCTTCGTAAAGTACAGTTTCTTGAACGATAATTGATGCGGCGTCATGTCAATGACATGAATTTTATGGCTTACTTTATTAATGGCTAGTCGTTACCCAAGAGATCGTTCACGCCGAAACCTAAGTATTTTCATACCTTATGAATTATTACTCTAACGATTGCTTTACAAAATATGAATGTTCTAAGTACCTTGAATTATTTACATATTTCTTACGGTTCAAGCAAAACGTCCTAGTGAATATTAACAAAATCAGGAGATAAACAGAGGTTATAAATTAACAATGTAACAAACAAACAAATAGTGTTACTTTCGCATTTAGAATATTAGTATCGATTTTAGGATCGGCTTTCTATAATGGATAATAGCGTAGGATCGAATGCCACAGTTTAGTCAATAGTAATATATCAACGCAAAAGCTTTAAAAGGTTCTAACAAATTTGAGGAATCTATGTTTTTGAATTGGCATTAATAAATTACCTCCAAAAACTGTAAATGTTGGCAATTTTAACGAAACGCATAAAGTATTTTAATACGCTAGGACGCAGATGGAGTTTTACCATTACAAAGCATTTTTTAAACCTCTGTTCGTATGCTTTATTCTCCTAACTTGAAATTTTAAAACCTATTTTGTGGCTGCATTTTACAAGTCGTGGCGAACTTTTCTTCTAGCAACAAAGCAAAATATGCTTATAAATGTACTCGTTAAAAATATTTGAGTACTATTTTATTATTTCACAAAATATATATGTAATATTTTTTTGACTTCGGTAATGATATCAATATATTATATATTACGTAGGTACATTCCGATCTGTTGACCGTTCGTATGTATCCACATAACAAAGATTTGTATTTCTGTCTCGGTCTGTGTCGATATTGCGCCCGATTCGAATCTATTTCTGTTTGCAGTCGACCGTTATTCTATTCGAGCTCAACTTATCATTACTCTCCCGATATCTCGATGGCGTTAAGTTTCGAAACCACAATTCTCTTAAAGATAATTGCTTTTTAGCCAACACAAGGCCAACTGATGTTAGGTGTTAACTAAGGGCCGGAAACGGTAAACATATTCAATTTAAACTAGGGCCGACTTCTATCTGGAATGTGTTACATATTGTAAAATGCATTGTTATACTAGGTAGATAGATGCTATCGATCTTTATAGTATGAATGAAATCGTGTTTCGCAAATATGAAGTGAAACCAAGTATAAAAATCATTAAAATAAAAATCAAATGAACAGCATAATTTATACGTATTTGTCATTGAAAAAAATTGTTGAGTCATCTAGTGACGTAACGTGTTTACAATCAAATTCAAATCAATTACTTCCAATGTAACAGTTACGATGTAATTGAATTGTGTTAACGCAACTGGGTTATCGATTTAATCGGTCGATATAATTCAGTGTGGTTTTAGAATCAACCGCAGAACTATCGAAATATAATTTATACTGGAGGCAAGGATACAAGCTGTATTGGGGTAACTTTAAAAGTATATTTTGGTGACATAAATTTCAAGCAACACATGCATAATAATATATGTAGCCTGTGAATATTAACACTTTTAAAATATTTAATTCACGTTCTTATAATCTCAATATTCGAGTATAAGCTTTTAAATATATATATAAAACTCATGTGGTATTCGGGCCTGTGGAAGCTATTTATCGATATCATTTCTTCAAAAAAAATATGACATTAAGTAAATATTATTCATCATTATAGAAACTTACCCCGCGGTAATGACGCCGTAATGCCTCTCATAAATTTCGAGCGCTTGTAATATACACCTCTATAAATATAACACTAAAGTGGTGATTTACTCAGGCGGGGTGCGATCACAAAAAATAGACGTAATGGTTCGTTTTACACTAAGATCCATACTAAGCAATAATAAAGATTACTGCTGTCCTTGCTCACATTTTTAAGTTGTGATATAACATCTCTGAATCATCATATATACAATCTTAAATCGTATTTATCGATTTGGAAATTAAATTTTATCACTGGATTTTATTACTGAGATATTGTGATATTAAGATTCAGTCTGGTAAGATTTGACTACCAGAATCAGACAATACTATCTCCTAAGGAAAGACGAGTAGCCATAGCAATCATTAAAAGCGGGACTCACCTAGGTCAAAACAATACTTTTATTTAGGTCGATTTAATAAATTATTCGATTGACGGCCATTGAGGACGAATCATTAAATACACAGTTAATTATTTCAGAAACTTGACGCTATGTTAAGAAGTATTATGTCAGGAGATAATTTTTATCAAACATTTTTTTAAACCGTATTGGGCCCACGATAAAGTAAATATAAATGTCCCTAACATTTTTTATCGTTTAAAAAAAACTGATACGTCAAAGCTTTTACCAACATTCATGATCGGAGATAATATTGAAAATAGTAATAAAGTATCCTAAAAGCGATTCCATATCCATAAAATGTAACTGAGATCCCTTAAAAGCCTTTAAACGGTACTTCGATCGAATGTCATATTGACGAAAGTTTTATTCTTGTTACTGAGGCTACATAGAAAGTTAATAAAATTACGGCTCAGAAATTTTTTAAGTTTTAGGAATATTAAAAAGCTATTTCGACTGATATGATACAGAATAAAAGTTCTGTGAAGCTGACGACGGCTATTGGATGCGAAAGAGGAGTATTGAAATACTCCTCTTAATTGAAATTAACTCGAACGTTTGCAGGAGTCATGTGTTCGCTTCGTCTTCGGTATTCGTAAATTCGATCACGTTCCACACTCTCGCAAGGATCTCAAGCAGCCCTCCACCCGTTATTGCCGAAATACTCGGATTTTAAGCTCGCTATTCAACATTTCACGTGACGTCACTTAGCCCCAGAATAAGCGTGAACGAGTTTCACTTCTTTGCGCGTCTTATGTATTCTGTCATGTAGTTATAGCATGGTGATCCCATGGCAAAAATCACTTTACATAATCTTCAGAAAAACTCATCTTGCACAAAACAATTATTCATTCAAACATTCAAATTACGAAATTTGCTTCAACCGGTGCGAAGGTGCTAAAAAGCAGTAGCTAAAAGTTAAAAAAAAAAGTCATGGCAATTATGTAAATATTTGCTTATACACTATAGTGTATTTTTGTATAGACGTAAAACTATGTAAAAATGGGTGACATTTCATATCATTGTTTATTAATGATTTTCAATTAGAAGGTTGAACTGCTTTTTGCTTATAAAATGCTTATAATTTTTTTTTTCTGGACACAAGCTGTAGATTGCATGCACAAAAGAATTTAAATTATTCTGAGTGTTGAGTCAAATAGAACGACTATAATTAAAATATGGGTATAGACAATGAAGTGATATTCTGTTATTAAAAACGCTTGTTGCCTTAATTCCGTTATTCCTATTGTATAACGAAAATTTAAGAAATGACAGGAATACTTTATACAAAAACCATTCGGGAGTGAAGTGGCGCAAAGTAGCATTCCAAAGGGTTATCATTTAACCGTATCTTAATGGATTCCACGTCGCTTTGGAAATAAAAAAGATTTAAGAAAAGAAAATATAACGACCCTGTCGTTTTAAAACGAGTCAAGATTATTCTTAGTTTCTGTTCTATTTAGCAGCAAGTCAACCTTCCCATAGCTGGGATACGTATAACAATTTTGAGTTCTTAACATTCACTTATGTACATGTGTTTAAAAAATAAAGACAATTTATTTTAAGGTTCGTTCAAAACCGTGGGCTTTAAAAATGCGCGCCCCAACATTCCTCAAGCTCGAAAAAATCCCATACGATAATACATTTTAAAAGCCAATAAATATTTAAATGTCGAATCCCACGCCAGTGAAATAAAATGAAAAATAGAGGAATCTGTCCAAATTGTATCGCTACAATTTAAAAGTGGACGCCAAAGCGGGTTTTAAAATGCATATATATCGTTTTGTAGGTACGATCTTCCTGTCCTCAGGTGTTAAATTTATGTCGTCCGGTATCAACAATCAATTCCGACTGAAGGCATGTGGATGTTAATGTAATGGGAAATGAACTTTACTTGTTTATAGATATGGAGGTTCTTTATAGAGTTGCCGGATTCGATGCTGCGGGCTTGCTTATAAAGAACAAATGACCAGATTACAAAGATACATATTATAGATTACGAATCTATTTTCTAGATTAGTGTTGTAATCTGTTTACATCTAGCTAGCATGATAAATGAATATCAACTTCTCTGTGATTTATCTAATAGTCCAAAAATGTTCCTAATTTTTTTATATTAAAAGTTTTGTTTTCTATTAATAAATCATACCTTTGTCACCTATTGTAAATTAAAATTGGTATGTTTGTAAATTACCCTGAATGGCAACTATGTATGTACATTGCAACTATACACAAGGTACATCTACATTGCAACCTACGATTTCTCTATAATGGAAATATTATGTCTTACAATATATTTAACTTAACAGAGAGCCCAAAACTGGATAAAGCCGTGGTTTTATGTTGCGGAAACAAAAAATGTGCCAGTCTAAAGGAGTAATATACAAACGCTATTAAAATGGCGTCTAACCACTACTAACACTTAACATTTTAATGCGCTTAAGATATGAAACACCCTTCCTTTTAGTGTGACAATCGCTTAATCAAGTTTGTTTTTTATACCGGACCAGAATCTTCGTGGGATCCTTAAAGGCGTTTTTGCTCTGAGCTCACTGGTTCATATTTCATAACCAGCAGTCCGTTAAGGCGACAAGAAACGTATTAGTAGGTTTAGAGTTTGGTTACGATTTTTTTAACAAACTTATTAGGACACAAGTGTTAGGATAAATTAATGTCAATTAGTACTCTTTAAGCTCCAGTATGTAAATTATATTTAAATGAAATTAAAGCATCGTAAGATCCGTGTAAGAGGATAAAAATATTATTAACTTGACGAATTGTTACGTGATGAGTAATAATAATAATAAATATGTTAAAATAGTGAATAAGAATAACATTGTATGTATATTAAAACGAATATATGTCCTATATTTTATAAAGTGCAAGTTTTCAAAACCAAACCTATCAACTGTTGTATCGTATATAGAATTAACATTTCGGTATGCTGGTGATATTTTGTGTTTATACCTTTGAATATACCCAAGGTATATTCGTTAACGTGTATCATTTATATTGAAATTCGTCGGCAACTCCGACCATATCATGGACGCGATGTGTTGATGGAGCTTTTAGAAACAGGTTGGTAAATGTGGTCCAATCGACGGAAAGTAGCGAACAAAATACTTAAGTTTTAGCTTTTTAAATACTTGTAATTTTTTTATATTGTTAGTAGCCTCGTAGTCATTAAAATTATTTTGAGCTTCCTTAATATTGCAATAAAAACATTTATCAATAATAAGTTAGTACATAAAATATATTACTAAAAATACGAGTATGGCAAGAAATGTGGACGCCCACATATTATTCAATAAGATTTAGTTGTTATTATTATACCGTTGCGCATGGTTCTTAACGGAGTGGGAACAGAGAATCCAGTAATATCGCTGTATTTACAGACCTGACGGGCGTTTTCTAGGCTCATCTCTGATTTCATACAGGCGCGGTTTTATTTTACGGTGAAGATTTGGTTTAGTCGATGAAGAATATTGTAATGCAACCGCTTCGTTCTATAACTTGGAGTGCTAGCTCTAAAAAGTCTCGCGCGTTGTTCCTTCGCCTCCAACTCTTCACACCTAAGAATTCAATTAATCTCCACCCGCTCCCGCTCCACCGACCACAAGATTCGTGACTCGTAATTACTTTTTATTACAAAAAGTACATAAATAACTTCTAGCCCTGATGCTTGGTTCAAAAAATACAAAAAAAACCACCCGTGTAACGGAGACCGAACAATGAGCGATGATATGAAGTTTTCTTGTAAACGTCTCTCGTAACACTCCCGGTTTACTTCCCGAACGCTCCGAGCTGACGAAACACGACCACAGTATCGCGAGCCAAACAAAGGCGATAACTAACAAGCAGTAAATTACAAACAAGATTTACGCCTACCATTCATCATTGGTGAATTAATCATGTCGGTTTCCTCGCATCGCCTAGAGATATTTCAATATTCCACAAAAGAATACCATTTATTCAAGCACGGTACCTGCCTTCGTTCCTTCATATTTCTGCGGTAGTAACAAAGGCTCGTGGGATCGAAGCATGACCTCTGGGGAGCGCGGCGTGCGGAGAAACGAGAGAAAAAAACATGTGCACGAGCACGCAAATGAAATCGAAATAGCCCAACTCCGGCGCGGCGCGAGGTTCGCCGAATGAGATACGGGGTTTTGATTAACCATTGTCGGGCAAAGACGCTGGGGACGCGGCGAAATCTTTTGATGTCCACTTATCTGAATCTTTGTCACAAGAGCGTACATTAAATGGAGATTTGATGCAAATATCTAAACGTTTTTTGGCAGCCAACCTTCAACCGCCAGATTAAATATAATAGAGCCAAATTCGCAACTAACTCGTTTGAGTTCAATGATGTAAGGCACTATTATATGTCTTGACATGTTCTATGGAGGTACGAAATTGATACGGGATACTATAAATAAATTAAGGAATTGAAATTATATTACTTCTTTCATTGCTTGTATTTTTGTTGAGCTGCTGAAAGGTGCATTAAACAAACAGTCTTTGATATAAAGTATAGTAGGTAATATTATAGTAAGGTAAGGTACAATATCAGGGCGGCAAATTAAACTTCATCAGAGAAACATGCATGTTTAGTTAATGTTACACATAAAAAATCTATTAGCGGATAGTGTAAAGGCTAATCTTCATTATTATTGTTTAATAAGTTCATGCATTTTTAGTGTAATTGCAAAATTAAGAAATAAAACAAATACGTATTTTGTACGATTTCTTAATTTTGTAAATTTAATTGCATTTTTCGTTGGTTAGGTGAGGGATTTCCATCGTTACGCACCCTTATATTTGTTGTACGACGTTATTTGTAGGGAAGGGACGTCTTAAGATGTTAGGACAGTGCCTTATAAAAGCAATGCGAATGTAATGCTATTGATAAGACCGATATGCGATATAAAATTGCTGAAATGAGTTAAAAGTGTGTATTGAGATCAATACTGATACGGTATTCAGAAAACAGAGGTACAATTTAGTTCTATTAATGAAAAAAAATCACAACCAAACCAAAAAACAAGAAAGACGTTGAAAGTGTTGCATTTTTTAAAAACATTCCTTCAACAATATATTTTGACCTATTCATACTATGTCATAATTTACTACAACTTATAATTTATTACTGTACTTTTAATATTAATAGTTATATAAGCATTTATTTATACACCTTTAGTATTCTAACGCGTTTTGAGTAAGGAAGACAGACCTGAAAACAAAACAAAAAACTGAGAACGAAAGTAGGTAATTATACAGAAGACGGTGGCGTTCACCCCACCGCCATCACGCGATCAAAACGCATTCGTTGAATGAATCCTGAGAATGTACATTAACTAAGTTTTGCAATACTTGCGATGTATATATATATAAACGTAGCTGTAATATTCAATGCACGTATTTAATTATGCTTGTTGATGTCTGTACATAAAGCTGTAAGAATTGTTTTACAAATTCCTTTTTTATTTCTCCTGCATTCATCGTCACGGATCTCTCACTCCGCTTAAGGGTAGCCTATGTTATATTTTACTTCCGTTCTTAGTTATAATAAACAAACATTAGAAACTCTGTTTGCATTTACATCACTTTTCTATGAAGTTACATAAAATAAATCTTCCGATCTCCCAGTTTACGTTCTACTCGTACTTCGCTCGAGTTGAGAATGCGTTTCTTATTTAACTTCTGTATGGAGTTTCCAACGTCGTTCGGTTACTTACTTTGCCATTTTTGCAACTTAGTTTGAGGATCTTTCACGTAACATAGTCGTTTTCGTTGTAAATTTTCATTGTATAGTTTTCCATTTTCATAAATGTTTTATGTTAAATGAAAAAGAGAATAGACTTGTTTCCTGTTTAAAATTGTTGTCACATTTTTTTAAATAATCATTTCTTTTTGAATAATGACAATAAGTTTCTGCTTTATTTCCAGGCGAAGACTCATTAACAATTACATTATTTGAAATTATTGTTATTATTACTACCACTCACTTGATTTACTACGCAACATCATTTTGTAGCGTTAGTTGTCACTCCAGCACCTAGGCAGAGATTGATGTTAGTGGCTCCGAGTTTAGTTAACAGTGGTGTCAGTACTTCCGAGGGCTTAGATAGAATGCTTAAGGTCTTTTGTCGAAATTGAAAGACTCTTTAAAATGGACATTGAAATCCTTCAAATTGATCACCAAAATCAAGCTTTTTCCAGAAGAAATATCTGTTCGATTGTTTATTATGTATATCAATCACTTTATATACATTTTTTTTTTTATTACAATTAAAATGTATTTACAATATTTTAACTGCAGTTATAAAAGTTATAAACATGCCAATGCCAATTATTACATCATCAGCTATGTTCGTATCGTTTTATATTTATCTAGGCAAAAGTTTACAAGTAAAGAAGTTATTTGAAGCAAAATTATGTTCTTACTTTGTACTGGAACTTGTAAAGTCTACTTTATGAGGGTGTATTTGGTATATATGAAAACCTACGTATAAATATTAAAAACTGTATTTTTATGTAACTTAGTGCATAGTAAAGTTAGATAAGTTTAGTCTTTAATTTTCGGAGTGTAGCAGACAACAATGAGGTAAGCTCCGACGGTTTTGAAAAGCGCATAATCCGACTATCACAAAAAGTTGCCTCGAGAGGCTCGCATTAAACGTGCAATAGGAACATAGCTATAGGTTTTCATGTGTGGTTGTTACGGCGAGCTAGGTGAGGCCTGGCTGGCGTCCGGCGGGCGGGTCTGTCCTCAACTCGGTAGCCGACGGTCGCCTTAGTTCCACTAGTACGATACGGGGCCACTCGCGTAGCGGACGCGCGCCGCATTCATTCCGTGACGGAGCGGCGCGCGCAACATAAACAACGCGTAACAAACGACATAAACATCAAACTTTGCCGGACCTGTGTGTGCGAACTGTGCTTACAGACGTCTCAAGTGCATTCTGGGTGACAGTGGGGGTGTTTTGGCGGGAGTCTGGAGCGAAAGTGGCGCTCGGAAGCGGGCGCGTTTTACATAATAGTTGATAAGCTGGCTTTTGTAATTGTTGCGTGATAACAGTGAGTACCACTTGATTTACTTGCAATTGCTTTACGATTGTCGTGCATAAATCTCAGCAGAACTACGCTTTTCGAATCTTATCGAACGAAGAATACCTACGACTTTGTTGTAATTAAATAACACATTTTGTAGCTAAATTTATATTTATCTTGTCTATTCTAGTGAATTTTGTTTTACAATTAAGTGGACATTTCTATTAATGAGTACCTTAGCGGCCCTTATTTTTAAATCAGATACAGTTCGTGGCGATCAGTCACGAAGTTTTGCCATTAAAGGCGAAAAGCTATCGGTGTAATCTGTACACTTAATCTTCAAGGTGAGGGGGCTCTAATTTCGACAAGGGTTTTAGGACGGAGAGAAAATAAAAAAGGGGATTTTTTGAAAAACTGAACAAATTAAGAAACGCATTGCAAACACTTTTTCTCAATTCGTACAGGGAAATAGCTACCGTAAACATAGTCTATATAAGTACTAAAATGTAGTAACATATTCAATTAACCTGGAACATTAGTTTTGTAAAGTATAAACACATGATTTAATCAAAATCGTATTACATTGTTTAGAGTCACGGTTGTTATTGTTTACAAAATGACAATTATAATTTAGTTATAAACTTGCTTATATATACACAATGACATACACATAGGTATTATATTTTTCTCGATTGTGTATTGTAATAGATCTATTACATATTAGGTACCTTGTGATGTTGAGATTCAGCTTAACGTAACTTAACCCCTAACTGGCAAGAACATCAGTATTTTTCCAAATTCCGCGCTAGTGCATCAGATTGACATAAAGTAAAGATATAGAATTATAAAATTAACTTTAACTCATATTAATGAAAGAAGAATAAATATTTTGACGTAAAATTTATTAAAACATTGGTAGTTTTTCTTGTCATTATAACCAACGTTGAATTTTGGACTTATTGGAAAATGAAAGCCATTTGTTAAGCGCTTACGACGCCATAGCGGTAAGTTGAGTTCGATAGCGATGGGCGATGGAGCCGACCGCGACCAGTATCTAAACGACACATCTCCAGCCATATCGCCACAATGGCGACGCCTCTCTTTACACGCCGCAGAATTCGCAATAATGCACGGACGCTCATTGAAACATCTCGAAGGCAAATACAAGTAAATGATAATAATAATAGCGAGGAAAATTTAACACATGGCCTTTAATTTCCAATTAGTCAAATACTTGCCTGTGTTATGCTGACCAGGCAGCTTATAAATACCTATGCATATGTAAAGATATATTTATGACGCCTAGACAAAACGAACAAATATGCTAATAACAGAATTGTTTGTCCCTGGTGGGAATTGAACCGAATATTTTTAAACAGGTACTGCTCGTACTACAATATTTAATTAGTTCAATAATGATTTATAGTTTCGAAATAAAATAACAAAATTACAAGAGCAACGGAAAAAATATCTTTTAAATTGTAGTCTTAAATACTTGCGCATGCGCTCCCGTTGAACTCTATTGTATATGCGAGTTCGTCGCTTGCGCAAAGTCATTTGTATGGATTCCGCCATATTATGTAGAGCGTGATGAATGAAACTAAAACCTAACAAAGATATTTGTAAAATATGTCTCGTGATATTAATATTGTCATTACACAATTTCATGTAAGATGTAAACTTACGCTGAAACTCAAAATTAAATTACAAAATAAAAATATATAATTATAATAATAACTTAACAGTATTGTAGAAATATGTCAGGTAATTTATTATCATAAAACGCTTATATTAAAAAACCGACAAAATACAAATAATTGCCGATCATCAGGTCCGTTATTATACAAAGAAAAACTTAAAAGATAATTAAATACAAACATCATTAAAAACCCATAGCGCACAAAATTCGAACCATGAGGTTAATCACCTTTCACTAAGTACATAGAATCGTGAGGCGGCGCTGGCCATATAGAAGATAATATGAACAGACCACGAATATCGTCTTATTAGAGAAAACTTATGGGCTACGTAAATGGCCAATTACAATAGGAATCGTTTCCTAACTTAGCAGTTATGCTAAACTTGGTCCTACTCGCTCCCCGCCCGCGGCTTCGCCTTTAATGATATCCAGATCGACGGTCTTCAGGCAATGGGATAGAATGTTAGGTTCGCTCCAAATGAATCTTAGACCACTGGCTTAAACAATTGTTCCCGAGAATAATTTTTGGTACCAAAATAAATTGTTGAAAATTTGACGTGAAATTTGAGTAAAATTTCCGTAAAGTTTTATTTTATTACGTTAACAAGACTTTTAGTGCTTAACTGATGTGAGTGTTCTTGAAAATACTGAAGATGCCATCAGCCTTCAGAAATAATGGCCTCGGAGAATAACATTAATACAAAGAAGATATCTGGTTTGAAGTAATACTCAATTACAAAAAAAGAAAAAGAATCACTATTTTAAATATATAAATTAATGGGCTCAGCTAATTGAACATAAAAATCCTTACGGCATTGCATTTAAAGTGCATTTTTACGCTGGTCGTTGGACTATCTGAGCTCCGTGATCTATGGGTGAGTGAAATCGATTACTTATTACTATAACAAAAAATATGAAACGTCAATTAAATGGGATCGTAGCGAAATGTAAAGTTGTAGCAAACTAATTTTGCTCTCAGTAAAGTTACATGTAGAAAAATTAGCAAATCAGTCGTCGGATCGCCGCATCGCTATTGGATCAACCGCTCAAAGGTCGGTCACCGTTAAAAAGACATTAAAAATCGAAGCCGTCCCCGGTACGTTCCGCGCCTCATTATGCAATCGTCTCGGTATTCTTTTGTCTCGCCGCAAAATTTAACCACACGTTTCGAGATGTATTGATATTCAGGTGTTGATATTTCAAAGATTTGGACAAATATTGCAAGTCTTTGTTACATTTTACACCAATGTTCTATTCTTAAATAAAAAAGAAATTTCGTTAGCAAATTGTTTGGATATATGTATGTATTGTTTGTATAAGACAAAAATACATATATTAAGTACTGTAAATTATTGCTTACAAAAACTCATATTAAGTCATGTTAATTATATTATTACCAACGTAACCATTAAATAGGTTTCCAGAATCAATTAAAATGATTTATACATATGTCTATTTACAACATTTACGACATTGTAGCTATATGAAAAGATATATTATATTACAATAGCATATTTTCAAAAGCTACACTCTTCGTGTTTATCAAACCAGTTCGATATAACATTTCTATCCACACTGTCATCGGCAATTTAACGAGATAATAGCGCATCAATAAATAACGTACATACCACTGGAAGGAATGTATGAGAATGTATAAGAATTCATCGGTTACATCATTAGACGTTTATGTTTGAATGTGTGACCTTTTCTTATTAATGACTGTGCCTGCATCACCTTTATGTGTCATCAGATTTTACTGCAGTGTAATAAATTCAGGGTAAATTTGAAAATAATTTCTACGTTTTTCTATACAGTTTTAAGAACGTTATGACTACAAACTGCGTTGCGAATTTAAACGGTACAACAAATACCATTAAACTTCACTTAAAAACACATAAACATTGACATTTTAGGAGAGTGTTCATGTCAAAATAGAGATACAAATGCCTATTTACAACTTAGGGCTCCGGGCGAGATTATATTTACTTTACAT
>DWQT01000659.1:0-20731 GCA_018244895.1 Myscelus amystis hages | reverse complement strand
ATTCCAGCTTATGAGTACAAAAATCATAATAAGTGTATATTGACGGATGAAATAAATAATTTTACCACGCTATAACAAAATCGTGTCGCTACCGCGTCGTACGGCGTAAAGCGGCGGTTGCGAGGATGGGCCTGAACTCGACTGCCTCTTTGAGAAAAATGCAAATAAAAAGAAGGTTTCCACCAAATCGTAAATCAAGCCACTCTGCAAAGCGGGCCTGGAGTACACCGGGCACGCGGTTCCATTGTAGCCCGGAAAATACTTCGCCGTACTTCAATCATTATAAATTGTACGAGTATAACAGATATAAGATTTCAGTATTTATCTCATTTAGTATTCTTTTTCTTTTACAACTTTTGACAGATAGATAAAAGGTGAAAAGACAAAATTAACGAATAAAGATAAAACATACATCACTAGTAGGTACAGAAAGTTATTGAAAATTCAATATATTAAATTGTTGTTGCACAGAATGTTAATTAGAGGAAAGAGCTTCGCGAATTATTGAAGATTTTAATTTCGCGCTCATAAATTCATACTAGGGATGGGCCGAGTAACCGATTAAAATTCGGTATTCAGAATAATCGGGTACTTTTTAATAACTCGCAATCTGCCCAATTACTCGATTCCGCCAAGCACATCATTATCTGACCGATAGTAAGACATACATGGTAATTTACTGCTCTGTAACAAGGCTATACACGTTTACGCTCAAACCGATACAAATCAAATCAAATCGAGTAAAACTGCTACTCGGTTAGTCATAACCAATTCGGCCCATCTCTATTAAATACCAATTGAGTAACAAAACAGATACGAACCACAAAGCGTTCGTTACCGTTTGTACAATACACGTATGTCTACAATACACATGCAAGTATTATAATTAATAAACACCGGTATTCCGCACCTAACGAACCTTATTCGTTCAGCAATTCCGAATTCCATATTTAAAATTACGTCACGGGTTTTTTTAATTTTTTTTATTTGCCTCGTTTTAAATTTGCAACGAAGTGGCCTGCGTTGTTGTCTGTCTTTACGTGTGTATAGTGCGTTTATAGACGAACGTGTATGATGATCCAAAGTAAAAGTAAGAAATAAAAAAGAAAATCATACCACTTATGACGTTCACCAACATATTATACATGATTATATATGTTTAACATTCGAACTACAAATATTAAACATATATAGGAAATATGCATTTGGTTGCTCAATGCACATGCATTACCAAGAGACAAGAGTGATTAAAGTTCTATGATTAAAATTAATGAAGAATAAAATGTGTTTAAAAGCTAAGTCATTGAACTTGTCGTAGCAACATGTTACGTGAAAACAGATCATAAGTGATAAAGGTGTGAGCACTTGTAAAAACATGTTCCCGCTGAGAAAGAAATCGATTGACTCCGTTATTGTGGGCAATTACCGGGGAAACGTTTTCTGACTTTTGTAGGCCGGTCCTTGCATGTCGTATATGTTTACATACATTCATTCAAACCTTAATCCTTAACTATACTGATATTATAAAATTGAAGTGTCACTTTGTAATCTCAAAATTACTGCAATTTATATATGCTTATATGAAAGTATTTTTATCACGACAAGTCCCTAACGGGGTAGGCAGGTAGCATACGCGTATGAAAATATATGGTACTTGTAACAGAAAATTGATTTTTTAAATATTTGTGTCTGTTTATTTGTATGATGTGTGGAATTTTTGTCTATTAAAATCTTCAATATCCTTCGAAGTGGACTGCAGTGTCGGGAGTTTCAAGAGTTCCATACGAAACGGCCAGATGCTGTCCAGGCTAGGGTCTTTGTCGGCATCATCTTAGGACATCCAACGCTTTCTTGCATTTACATACAATGTGCACCCACTGTCGTCCTTCCCGGAGTCGCTAGCTGGACGGTCTAAGGTTCGACCCTCGCGACTCTCCTTTCCCTCGCCTCGCATAACAAACAGGAAATACCGTAGTTGTATTTTAGTACTGAGCTGTAAAAATAACGGCGACTCCTAAATTCAAAGCAGGACAGTTTAAAGAAAAATCTAAATAATGATCATTCAGTTTAAATTACGTAGAGCAGTTACATTACGCCGCGCATTTGTGCCAGATGAAATAGATAAAGTTAGAAATGTATGTTATAAAGTCCAAAAAAGCGAATGCCTTCAACATCGTGCCTCCGCCTCGCAATAAGGACAATAGCAATAAATGGCTCAAAAATTAGATAGCCACTTTATACCGTAGCGTTGCGGGAGAAGCAGAACGCGATATACAAACCAATAAAAATAAATTGGACGCAGCGAGTATGCTTCTAGTCCGCCGTTTTATATTGGAGTTACGAGCATGTACCGCTGGCCGCCCCGCCCCGGCCTCCCCAAATGAAGATGCTGCGATCTTTCGCAAATTAACGTTAACATACTCGCACATATAAGCAGTTATATGGTTTGATTTCGTCTTCTTTGCGGATCTGGGTTCTGTTATACATAAGCAGTGACGGCTATGGGGACGTAATTAAAGCCTTCTCTGCGGCTCAGGGTTCTATTCCTGGCACGCACTTCTGACTTCAAAGTTAGAGTGGTATAACTTAATTTACAGTTTGGAACGTTCATACAAACTTATATTCTCTATTTTAATACGTTGATGTTACGAGTATATACTATATATAGCCTAAAAACCTCTCAATAAATAAGCTATAACATGTATTAAGAATTTTTTTAGTCTATCTAGCAATTTCAAAGTTTAGCGTGTTCAAACAACCCTTCAATTTTTTATATAATACTAGTACAGTTATATATCATCTGTTGTTGTTCGTACTTTACGTATAAATGGACATACTTACATTACAATTGTAAATATAAATAACCGGGTCAAAACTGGGTTCCCGAAATACCACCCCAATATCATCAGCTGACTGAGCTATAATTGACTTTATCCGGGATTTCGAAAGGCTTTACAATATATCAGGGTATAAAAGGATAACAGGCACCCAATAAATATATTGCTCTGAAGATCCCAAAACTTTATCTAAGGGCAAAGTATTACATTCTCGTTTACGTTAGTTACGACGTACTCAAACTATAATATAATAATAATAATCTTGGTACATGTTTCCGAAATAGGAAATTATGCAAAACTTGAGTTATATTCATCAGGCATCGATTACGACTGCATAGTAAATAAAACTGCGTAATTTAAATTGCTTTTGCTTGCATAAATAACTTTCAAATATGATTTCTTACGAATGAGTTTTAATTTAGCCCCCGATATGCAGGAGAAAATGTTTACATTAAAAATATGTAAAACCATAACATTACTGAAAATTAAATAGTGCACAATAAACAGAAACTATTAACGCTATGCTAACCATAGACAAAGTAAAGAATGAACGTGAAAACACACAAGAACTTTCTAATCAATTTACAACTTTTTGCCGAGAGTTTAAATTGAAAAATCTGCAACAACCGGTAGCTGGCTGCAAATTACAACAAAAAATTGGCATCTCGTTAATAATTGTAAAATCTGTACAAATAAATAAAATTGGAGTGGCTGTTTGTAGTATTAAACTAACCGCTTTTTACTAAATCCATGTTTGTATGTGTACATTTACCAAAATACCATTTTTGACAATTTTGTCTGTCTGTTTGTTCCGGTTAATTTCTGGAACGGCTGCACCAATTTTAAGGGACTTTCACTGGCGGGTAGCCGATGTAATAAGGAGTTACTTTGGACTTACTAGTTATGTTAGAATTATGTAAAATAACAATTGTTTGTTAAATTTAAACGCAGATGAATACACGGGCACAGCTAGTCGAACAATATAAAGTTTGCATAGAGTATAGTCAGCAATATAATTATCGCTGTTAATATTTATATTATTGAGGCAATGTTAGTTTCAATGTTATTTCTATGAAGCAGCGTGGCGGAGTATGGCCCAGGTCATTGCAAGATGCAAAGAGGTCTAGTTTTTAGTAACTCAGTATAGCATTAAATAGAGTTCTTTAGCAAAGGCTTATTCCCAGCTGTGGGCTACCAAAGGCGTATAGATGGATAATATTTCTTTGCGATGCGCACAATGTTTTATCTATAAATAACATACAGAACCAATCCTATTTTGCGGCTATGTTTTCAGCATCATTTTCCTTGAACCAAACAACAATAACTCCATTTGGTTAACGTGTTATTTACGAGAAAAATGATGAAAAAACGTTAGTACACAGTTTCACGACAGCGGGAAACACGAATGAACCACAATAAGTCTTCTCCCCTTGCAATAAGGTTTAAATTCAAGTTGACATAATCAAAATGTCAGGTCAATATGTTATTCTCGTAAACTCGTACTAAGTACACAGGTTCCTCATTATAGAAATTTATATGAAATCTAACAAAAGCTTTACAGAATCGTTTGAGAAATATTAAGACACTAAAAATAATATTCGTAACTGTCCCATTCCTACAGTCTATCTAATAGATATTTAAAGGCTGCGTGCATATGTGATTAAAACACTAGAATGTGTCAATAATGATTTTTTGTTATTTTTGTGCGTTATCGGTTTTTTGTACATCACTATACCTGAATTGTCAAAGGTCATTAGTGTTAATATAAATAAGCCTTATCCGTAGTAGCTGAACAATAATTAATATTTAAAATTTTTGAGTATTTAATGATGAGGAATATAACGATTTTCCTTCGAGATGCAAACACTCAACTTGTATTAACTGCATTAAATTCTGTACAATATATATTTGAAGGCGGGTATTATACTCGTACTGATGGGGCGTGTTTGGGAAGGCTTTGCATATGAAGGATCGCTCGAAACTCCGAAGGCGTTATTAACCGCAGACTAAGAGCGAGCTTAGTACGAGGCGATTGACAGCTTATAACTTAGGCACACTAATTTTGAAGCTTATTGAACACGTGCGCGGACTGCGATATAATGAAATTTGAATGTCGAACGTTTCGCCCGAACGAGTTTAAAATTAGAACGTGTTCTGTTTGCAGTTCTGGTTGTCGATTTTAGTGGCCAGTGTTTGTACGAAGTTAAGACGATCGCAGCATGTAACTTTCATTACATATGTATTAATATTATATTGCATTATTTAAGCTATAGGAATACGTATAACATTAAATCAATAATATATACTTTTGAGAGTAAGAAGCAAAAACCGTTTGTAAAACTGTAGTCAGAAAAGAATAGATTAAGTTAAGCTTAAAATTCTATATTTTAACATGTATATATAGTGTACATAAGTGCTTGATTCTTGTTTCAATAATATTAATCTTATTTGCACACAAAGGATGGTTAGTCGGAATTGCTATGAAAATAGAGGGAGACGGCAAGTTGATAATTTGCGGAATAATCCCTGAACTACCCGCGTGAACAATAAAGAATATTGACACAATAACTAGCGCCAGTCGCCGCACCAGACCTGAATATTAGATGGACCTTACTCGCAATTTTACGCCTCCACTGTTACTAACGTCACGGCGTTTAGAAACTTCACACCACTTCGAAATATGAAAGAAGAAAATTCTAAATATTATTTTCCATGAAATCTACTGAACTGTCCTCATTCGCCAACTGTCTGTCAACTTCGCCACACGAAGTAGGTAGAAGATGACAAAATAATCAGTCAATACTTTCACGTATTTCGATATCGCAAATAGTGATCTAACATCGGAAGAAACTGGGGACAGATTTTTCATTATTTATTCTCGTAAAAAAAACCACAAGAGAGGTAACAATGTCACCCGGATGGAACGAAGTTCCTTTCGATTAATTAGTGAAGGAATTGTAATAACATTTTATTCCTTTTAATGTGCAACACTAGTGTGTCGGACAACTTCCGACAGAATTTTTCGTCTAATTTTTTTCCGTCTAGCCTCCTTCGCAACGCGCGATAAGGAACTTCGTTCCAACAATAATGTTGTATTTAAGTCAATTTTTACCACATCATCATGACGTTCTACAATGGACACACGCAAATTCCGGGCACAACACAAGGGGAATTCCGAACGAGCTCTTAATAATACTCCTATATGATATCGCCCGAGTATTTCGGTAAATGGTTTGCTTGCTTACTTCAGATTTACCTCGGCTTACACGACAATACACCTTATGTGGACGCAATAGATATTATTATAACATTTGATAATACCATTTCTAGTGATAGTCGACACTGCCGTTGGAATTGAATTTTGGAGTACTTACATCATAATATCAAATTATAACGTTAATGCTTTGCTTAGTTGGGGTACAACTGCACATTGCTAAGTAAAATGTTTGGTCTTGTCGTTGGCTTTCAACGGCTGACATTGTTCAGTCGGACCTAATGACATTCGTCAAAGTTATAGTTATCGTGGGTGAGAAATGAGAATGGAAGCCAGACTGCAGTAAATCAAGCAGCCCAAATCACATACAACTGGACCAAAAGGACACTGTGTAACCAGGAAATACTCGTATGTAACATATGTGTATGTAAACATTGTTTTTGTTTGTTGTTGTTGTTTGTTTGTTTGTTTGGAAAAGCCACTGAGTAGACGTGATATGACAAGTCAAAGGTACACAGATATACGAAGCAAAGGTCATACAGATAAATTTGCCTCAGATTGCTCGAAAATATCACTATTCGCTGTGGAACTGGGCTTACGGGACGTTGAATCGATTAAAATGAGTATCTTTAAAATTAGCTCGATCATTGTATTCCTGTGTGTGTTTAGCTGTGATTGTGGCTTTATTGATAGTATTTATGGAACAGTGAAGGACACGACGAGCGCTTTGAAAGCAGATATACATAATTTCGTAGCGTACAGCAACGACTTGGTGTTCGGTGCCAGTGCTCATAGAAATGTAACCGCAAGTGGCAATGGACCTGAAGAGCATAAAAGTGAAGGCCTTATTACTGGCATATTTCATAAAGCTAAAAACGCAATAAGCGCGACAAAGGAAAGGATTAGTAATATGTTTGTAGGCGATAACGGTCCGCCTCATAATACTCATAAAGGTATAGTGACAAAAATTTTCGACTCCGTTACTAAGAATTTGAAGAACATCGGAGACGGAGTACCAACTGATGATCCCACAAAATTAATAAAAAAACCCGGAGACGCATACACTGATTTTGTGCACGAAGATACAAAAGTGGTACGCGATAATATTGTTAATATGCTTTACAATAACAATACGAAAGTGTGGAGTAAGTTGAACCTAACCAAGACAGATTTGTTGGGTTTTATTGAAGATGCCAAGATTATAACAAACGTTGAACAAGCGCTACCGACGACCGCTAACATGGAAGAAGACGTTGATATGCAGATTGATATCAGATCGTTGGTGGACACTGAAGAAACAAAGCCATAGAAACAAACATCTTTATTATGGCAAAAGGCATTTTATTCATTCTTACTTTAAGTTACTGGTCTAGTTCTATGAGCAATATTCATAAGGTAAATTCCAAGTTTAATAAATTATAGAATCATTTAACGGTTTTTTTACCACTTGTACCTTTGTTTTGAGGTTGAAATAATTCGTGTGTCACCAACCTATCGATTGTTTTAGCGTTTCATGTTAATTTTGGAATGTCAATGAGCATCGAAATCTATTCGTCTGCGTAAGTATGTAGGTACCATTTGTCGATGCATGATTTATTTCATATTCGTGTTTCCAACAGCGCCTTTTGTGTCAACTTTACGTTTATTTCCGTGCCATTGTTTTTAGAATCCGTATCATTTCGCGACATCACTTCTCGATACTGTTACCTTTGACTTACTATAAATTTCAACTATGATATCAATACATACGGTACAAATTCGCGTAACAGTATCATGCTGTGCCTAGTTAAAATTTATAAGGCGCAAGTTCTGGTATTCTGTGTCGTGACGTCCATTTATTGTTTGCGAAAGTTATGAGCTTTCAAATCATATTCGGTTATTGAGTATTATTAGTCATTTGTACGAATGTTGTATATACAAAATCTCTGATTAAATAATCCTGCTATTATTAAGTAATTAAAAGGTTAACAATTGGTTTATTTGTCGCTGGACCACACCAATAAACGTAGTTACAGCCCAAATAGTTTTAGTTATCTCAGGAATATCCCTCAAGTAATAAACTACAACAGCGCTGATTCCATTTCCGTGACGGCCGCCCGGCCAGCCCGACAGACGTTAAGACGACAACCGAAGATTTACGAATCTTGACCAGTACAGTCAGCATAAAAATACTCTTCACCAAAAACACCCTATACAAATACACATATGGTAAGTATATATGCTCTTGAGTTAAAATATTGATCAATTCTTACCTAGTATTCGATCATCAGGAAATAATGGTTGAATAATTTATATCTTCAATTTTTCATTTATTGAGATATGACTAGGATTACTAAGCTCTAGAAACGTAAAATCTATCTAACAGAACACTGTTGTAAACACTGTTGTATCGTGTTGTTAAAGATGGTAGAACCCCCTGTGGCTCGACTCCGGCGGCACCTCCGCCACACCTATTTCTGCCTTATAGCAGCAATGTTAAGCGCTGCTGTGTTCTGGTTTGAAGGGTGTAGTAAGGGAGACATACTTTTTCGAGGCATTCCAGCTCAGTCATCAGGGGTAGAGGCGCATCTGTGGTCGACCTGAGATAGGAATCCAATCTTATCTGGGGTCGATTCCTAAGGTCCATGGGCGGCAGTATCCACTTACCATCAAGTGGACTGCATGCTCGTCTGCTACTTCCATATTATAAAAAAAAAAACGGTTGTAATGAGTTTTAAAGTTGATCACAATCAAATTATGCGGCTGAACTAACGGTTTGTTTCTCCAAATTCTGATTTAAAGCGATTATTTGTCTGCCTATACGAGTATGGTGTTTGCTGACGGTACGCAATAAGAGAGTTAATTTAATCGGGCGTAACGGGCATTGCCAGTTTATCTCCTTAGCCAATTTAAACAAGGGAAGACGGGTTGTTATCAGCGCGGATAGTTGTTAAGCAGTGCACCTCTGTATAACGGTATAATCTCTATTATACCGTACATACCCTTCCGTTGTCTTAGTACCTAATTACAAGTAATCATTTGAAAAAAATAGGAATATGTAATTTTCAAAGTTTACAAATGTTTCATAAATAATTTCTTGTAATTTTGTTATTAAAACAATGTCTTTTACTACTAAATTATTTGCATTGCGTGGAGTCGTAAGCAGTCGAAATTTAGTCTTTTCCCTAGTTATCGTCATATAAGGTTAAGGCAAAAGGAACGTTTGTACAATGAAACACATTTGAAATAGAAAAAAAAAACAAAAATTTAATTACAATTTTATATTTTTGGTAAATGCACGTTACCCAGACAGACAACCAAAATTATTACATAATTATGTATTACATTCAATATATATGGCATTCAGATTTAGTCCTTGTATTAACTTATAAGTAGAAGCGGAATTCTTATTAATATAATTACGTCAAATAAATAATTATTAAAAATAAAAAGTAACAATTGCGTGGCTAGCGCTAGTTAATAGATTACTGTTATCATTTTTTCACAGAAATTACCTTAAAACATGTTCTACACATTATTTCTAATATAACAGCAAAATACATTCGACATAAGTCTGTCCAATTAATGTCATTCCTATAAATCTCCCAATAAATTAGTCGAGATCGTAGTATACAGATAATAAACTGCATTTTGCATCGAACACTTACATAATATTTAAGTACCTGTTTGGCAGGAAATTTATCATTCAAAATCCAATCTGTTTCCAGAGAAATGCGCTCAATTATACTTTGTATAAAAATATTTACAAGATGCATAATAACCTGATTTGTCTTGTATAAATGGGTCAGCATTCACTCATGCACAAATCCACATATTTACTAATATTTGGGAAATTAAACGAAGTATTCTGTGAAAAAATGTTACACCACAAAATAATATAAAAACAATACTCTAAAATATTTACATTATTAATGTTTAATTAGTAACTGGCAGTTTTCAGAAGGCACGTAGGCATGACTATTTCGATTTCTATATAATATCGTCTATAAAGCACCTAACTATGATAAATATGATTACAAACTTTGATTCAGAGTTACGTTGAGTATTATTTTATTAGATTTGTGTATAAATACTATGTTTCTCTAAATAAAAATACTGTATTATACACATTTGTTTACTACAATATTCTTGTGTGAACTTTAGCGATTAATGTATATATATACAACATATACAATTTCATCTTGGGTATATTATAATTATGCAACATCTTTACATCTGAATCAAAGTATATATCCCAATCAACGTTTTAACTATAAAGTTCTTGTGTAAAATTTCAAAAAGTTCCCTACGATATGTGATTAAGGCACAATGTATGTACAATTGCTAGTTTTATGATATTATACTTAAATATGTTAATTAAAAGGTTTCACATTCACGAGCTGTTAATGTGAGCCCGATAATTCGATAAGTGATTTATTGCTTATTTTCTACAACACGTGCTTCATACCTCCCTATTGTATAAAGACACTCACGTATACCAGATATGACACGACACACGAATTGGCAATGCTGCGTGATTTGACGTACATCGCTAGTTTTGTGTGGTTCGACTACAAACGTTGCTACGACAATGATGCCTTCTAAAAGTAATAATTAAAACTGATCATTCGATTAGTCCCCTCGGCGCGTCGCATTAGTCCCGGACGTTTTGATATTAAATAATAACTTTTCCTACCTCGTTTAGTTAATATATACCTAATTATCATTAACATAGATCACATTTCTCATCAACACTCAACCGACACACGCTATCACACGTCGACATTGTCGTTACACTTTTTAATATTTTTTTTTCATTTTTTTTTAATTTGTATTATTTGTACGATGGCATTCAAACGTGTACATTTTTTGTATAATTACTCCATTATCGTGACTAGTAATACAATACATACAACATAGTATTTTTTTTTCTCAAGATCTTTTCGAGTTTTAAAACATTTTTACAACAAAAATGTTCAAAACATTTATTCACATGAACATCATCAGAATCTCATGAGGTTTTATATCATTTTATTCTTTGTAGAATGACAGATATATACAATGGAAGAAACGAGAAAGTGGAAAATGACATGCAAGCTACGAATTATTGTCACCAATAATCTATAGCGTACATTTATTTTCTTACAAAACAAACTGCATCCAAAGGACGATCGCAACTATACAATTCTAGAAAAATTTACCACAAAACGAGTTACACTGTACAAATGCTGACGGAAATGAGATAAAGCATTTACGACCGTCCATGGCACACAATTTTTACACAGTGACATTAGCCGCCATTTTGTGAGACCCGACGGCCGCCATCTTGTTGACCAACATCGCACCGACACAACTACAACTACAATCTACACCGACATATTTAACACACGCAAATAAGACTACGAGTAATAGCACCAACACCACATACATATTGTCGCTGGAACATAATACTCAGCGGAACAAAACACAGAAAGCTCGTGAGAACAAAAAAACCATGACGTGTGAATGATGATGGTATTGCCTACTTATCTTTGCCGATCGGTGACATCTCGCCCGCGACCTAGAATATGGGTAATGATGTCCCTACCGCACCCCATAGCCGTGACATTCGAATCGATGGGACATAGTGAGTGCTCGGTGACAACACAAAATTGGGACGTGAACACGCCTGCACATTGCAATGTCAAGTACACGGACCGGTACCACAGAGAGTCTGAAACGTAACACACAAGCCTAGACGTGGTCGACGCGGGGGCGTCAGTACCTATCGGTGGCGGAGTCGCGGCTGGTGACGTCACTGGCGGCGTCGGTGGAGGCGCTGGGGTCGGTGTCGCTGACGTCACTGGTGACGTCGGTGGTGAGGTCGGTGGTGGCGTCGGTGGTGGTGGCGGCGGCGGGCCCCCGCGCGCCGCCCGGATATCAGAGGTGCTCGTCGCGGCCGTTGAGCGGCTGGCGCTCGGCGTGGTCGGAGGGGCGGTTGCGCTTGAAGAATCCGCACTGCAATTATGTTAGTAGCTTTATACATTTAAATTTTGCTCTGACGCCGAACGGTGCTACATTTGCGCTAGCTAACGGGTCGCGTTTAAGTGTTAGGGTTAGATCGGCGAGTTCAGCCGGCGGTCCGGGAGGGGCGGTTGCGCTTGAAGAACCCACACTGGAAGAAATTAACAAAGATATTAATTTAGTACGCGTTCCCCCGCGACACCTTACCGGGATTAGAACACGAATACATAAATAAAATAAAGGATATAAATAATAAAATAATCCGATACTTAAATAAAATATAACATTTAGTGCTATTAGGATATTTTTAATGGATAATTTCTGGGTATACTTTGATTTTCTAAGTCAGTAGTATTCTTATGAGCCGTCACCAATTATTTTGATATCATTAATCGCAACGCATCTCAACAGACAATCCGTACATGCAAGGTCGATATCCTCGTAAACAGTACCACAAGCAACCCCAAATGCGTGTCTCGTCGCCTTCACCTTAAAATACTACGTCCGTGGACCTTAGTTTGTCAGGATCATTATAGTGAGCCGCATTTGTTTTTAATCTATTCGTATCAATATTTATTAGTTCGTCATTTTGTGTTAATTTTTTTGCTAATTACCATTCCTGTCATTCAACTTACCATTTTCGTGTTGGTCTAAGTGTCCAACCGCAAGCTTCACGTAGGAATTAGTTTTTGTATCGTTCGTAAGAGAAAAGCTAATAGAAATCATAAACCTGTCTGTGCTTCTCTCGGTTTTGTGATCCGTGACTATTCTTTCTTGTTTTAGGGCCGTGATAATGTAATACTATACATAAATGTTGGGATGAATATAATAAAGCGTAAATGCTTTTAAATCTTTAGTTTCATCAGTTTTATATAACAGATCTCCTGGTCAATGGCAAGGTCTACGAGAAATGATCGCTTTTTATTCATTTTTTGACTTGAATCGTGTCAGCAGCGACGAACCCACACAATCCGTTTCTTTTGGAAACGAAACCAGAAGAAAAGAGGAGATAATAGCAGATGGATATATAGCTGATACTCACTTTGTAGAGTGCGAAGATGAGCAAGAGCAGGAGCAGCGCGCCGACGACGGCCGCCACGACGATGGCCCAGAGCGGGATGCCGCCGCTGTCCAGCGCCTGCAGCTGCGGCGAGACCACGGTGTGCGCCTCGGCCGCGCGCCAGCCCGCGCCCGCCGGCCGCCCCACCAGCGGCAGCCGCGCCACGCGCGCCGCCGTCAGCGTCGACAGCTTCACACTGCGCTCCTTCGAGATCTGTAATCACTCTCATCACTATATCCACGCTCCTTTACACCCTTTCAACGGTCTACCACTGGACCGGGTCTCCTCTTATAGTGACACGGATCTAAGCCGTAGTCTATCAAACAAGCCGAGTGCGGATCGGTACACTTCACACGCCTCAGGAAATTTTATACATTTGATAACATCTCTAAGATGAGCAGGTTTCCTGGCGATTTTCTCCTTCGCCGTTGTAGCGAGTGATATTTGAATTTGAATTATTAAACGCACGAAACAATTCAGAGGTGCGCGGTGGGCTCGAACCCACCGAAGTGAGGGGCTAAATTTCAAACCACTGCTGCACGCTATAGATCATGTATTTCCACTTTTATGTTTCAGTCTTCTAGAGATCAATATGTCCAGTCTGCTATATCAATGTTCCTCCCCTTATTTCCTGGTGTACAATGGGCAGACTAGTGGTAGTACAAATGTGCATGTTAATAGTTACCTCACTGAGCACGGACGCGTTGACCCGCGCCCGCAGCGCGACCCACACCTCCTGCCCCTTCAGCAGCTGCCCCGTCCGGCAGCGCACCACCTCGCACTTGTACTTCTCCTCGCACTTCTCCAACATCGTCTTCAGCTGCGGGTCTACCTATAACATGACAATAGCCACTTTCTCCGTCAAGGTACTGTATTGCGTCTCCTGACATACTGATGCTTATAAGCTACACTGAATACATTAATCTTTTTAAATAGATCATCTAGACTTCTAGACATTAAAATGCTCGCGCGATCCATAACTAACTTACAAATATCGTTTAGCATTGGATTCCATTCCTTGGATTCCATTTAGATAACCATAAGCGATGTTGAATGATTGTAACTTATATTCGTTGAATAGTTACCTCGTCTTGACGGCGTCTCCTCGTGCTTTCCCTTTTTTGTTCCGACGAGGAACTGAAGCTGCCGCCCGACTGAGAGCTATAGGACGAACCACCTGTGGAAACCATTGGAAAAGATTGGAATTGTGTTAAGAATTTCGTATATACTCATTTATTCCCATTACAATCCAGTTCATACGTTACCCGATCGGGAAGAGTAAGAGTATCCGCCGCCCCTCGTCTCGAAACCGCCGCCCTGGGTCTGGAAGCTTCCGCCCTGGTAGTTCCCGCCCTGCACCGACCCCGTGTTCCCGCCACTGTGGGTCACATCCGCGATCCCGTATCTGAACTGTCCGTCGTTATTCTGGGCGGCGTACACGCCGAAACCCTCGAGCTTGTCTTCGTCCTCGTCCCCGACGACCGTCACGATCGGGCTCCCGAAGGCGTTGGAGCCGGCGTTCATGAGGTCCTTGTTGACCGTCTCCGTGGTGGACCAAGTGCCGTGGACGAAACCTTGGCCGGAGCTCTGACTGTTCCTATTCAAGTTGCCTTTATTGTTGAGGTAACTAGAAAGACATTGAGGCCTCATGTAATTTCATCCTCATTTTAGTGCATTGTGCATTCGGTTACAGAACACCATAAATACACCACTACGCGGCAATAAATACAAGATAAGATTTTACACAAACACTAACATATTTATTAGCCTTTGTAACGACCTTTCTTTAATAGCACACTACTTACGCATTATATGAGCTTCCAGCTTCCCCTTCGTGCCCCAGAGAACCGTATTCCGTGCTGGTCTCCGTTTGCGATATGATGTTGTGGTTTTCATCGTACACGATCGTCCTGTTCTTCATTCTGACGATCTTGCCGCCTTGCCCTTGGCCGCCTCCTTGCACGTATCCGCCCTGGACGTTACCGCCCATGTAATGTGTACCCTGTCCAGTTTGACCGTATTGGCCTCCTTGGCTCCCCTGTACGTATGTTGTTTGCACCTGCCCGCCCTGCTGCAAGCCTTGCCCCGCCTGGCCATAAGTACTCTGCCCTCCCTGGCCGTACGTAGCCTGCCCGCCTTGGCTGTATGTGCTCTGCCCTCCCTGGCTGTACGTACCCTGGCTTCCTTGGCTGAAACTACGGCTTCCTTGGCTAGTTTGACCACCGTAATAGTTGTGGTTCACATTCGCTTGGTAATTGGGATTTTGGGCGATCAATGTGAGGTTCCTCCTTATCGCTTCCTGTTCTTCAGCCGACAGACCTTCTCCGTAGCTTGACCAGGTCTTGTTGTATGAGTAGCTTCCTCCCGATCCGCCGGACTGGCCGTACTGGCCTCCTGCGGCGTGGCTGGCCACCTGCCCGCCAGCCTGGCTCCCCGAGTACTGCCCGCCGCCAACTTGGCTAAATTGGCGGTTAAAATCTTGGCTACCGGTAGCCTGGCCGTTCACCTGTCCACCGCTCGTAGATTGATTTATTTCCCAATATTCTGGAAAAAGGTTAACAAATACATTACATGTTTCACGTTTCCTTAAATACCATTCATATTGAATACCAAGTCACTCACTCTGTCCATAATAACCACTGCTGCCGCTGATTTGCGAGTCGGTGTATAATTCGCTGTTGACCATAGCTGTAACGATAAGGAAACAATTTCAAATTCCTTCCGATTTGCAATACAGATTTTGCTTTCTCACACAACCGAAATTCAATGAGTTCATCAGTAGTGAGACAAAAGTTTAACCAACGCCGTATTCTGAAGGCTGGACATCTGAAGAACATATGGAGCTGTGTCATCGTATCTGTAGCGTCATTGTTCCAGGTTACGCACCTTCCTTCTCCTTGGCCAGTAAGAACGCGTAAGGATTCTGCACGAACAGGTTGTCGGGGTTGACGTGGCGCGCCACGTCGCACTGCGCCGCGCCCAGCCACTGCGGCTGCACCACCATGTACATCAGGTTCTCGCCTGTTCGCAGAAAACACACACATTATGCCGACAATAACATAGAACTCGGTAATTATCGGCCAATCTCGGTAGAATAGAGACAGACAGGAAGCTAAGTAGGTAAGTAGGTAAGCTAGATATAGATTTTCTGCTCTTGCAAATGAAACTCATGTCCATGTAAGGAGTTAGCGTCTCGAAGTCTAATTATGCAATCATTAGCAATTAAGATTTTAATAAAGCGTTTGAATCCTGACAACACTGTCAAGTATCATTCGCTGTGACGACGAAAATAGACATCGTAAGAGAATACACGCTTACGATGGACGCATGAAGATGAATGAGTCAAAATTCCAAAACGGTGTGAATATCTGGTCACTAGTATGAAGATAAAAGTATGAAGATAATATAATTACCGGTGAGAGTTTGGTAGGGCCACATGATGTATATCTCGGCCTCCTCCACCGCGAACGGCCCTTCGTTCTTGATGTTGTACTTGTGGATGACCTGCGGCCCGACCTTGGTGTCGTCCTTCAGGTTCTGCGACTCGTACAGCGACGCGTTGTAGTGCAGCTCCGGAGGGTCGGATGTTCTGGAATTGGATAACATTGCTCGTAATCGACTACCTTCATGTAGCGGGTAGTAATGCTGATTGGTTCATCGAAAGATCTTGCTTCTATTTCCAACAAGGAAATATGTTTGTGTGATGTACTATTGTAATGTATCTAAGAATAGCATTTGTTTTTAAATAAAATGTATAGATTATCAGCTGTTGAGTATCCTCTGCTTTTTACTAGTTTGGGTTCAGATGTGAAAACATCCTAAGATATTGGAATAGAATGTAATGACTGCTCAACTCACCCGATAATAGAGAGATGGGCCTCGATGACCACACCGATGGACATGTGCATGACGTTGTCGTCAGTGGTGCCTTGCTCCGGGTTGGTGGAGTTGGCCTCCATATAGAAGTCCAGGGTGGCCATGCGGGCGTCTACTTCCAGAATGACGCGGAAATTCACCTGGAAGAAATGAAATAAAGTTGATAGTGGATATATATTGTTATCATACTAACAAAAATGTAGTTAATCTTGCGATTTAGAACGAAGACATCATACGCAAAACCCATAGCGATGCCACAGAAGCTTTGATTTATAAGTACGTTTGTCGTCATACCGTCTGCCCGCTGGTCATAGGGTTGCCCAAGTCGCACTTGAGCGTGCTGTTGCCGGAGCCCTTCTTCTCAATGGAGCAGTAAATGGGCGCGGCGTCGGCGGCGTCCTTGTCCAGGCGCTCCATCTTGGCGTAGGAGACGCCGGCGGGCAGCGCCAGGTGGTACGCCGCCTCGAACGCGTCCTCGCCCGCATTCTCCACCTTCACGTCGATGTTCACGTTCTCGCCCGAGCCCAGCACGTACTTCGCCGTAGGGCTGTCGCAGATGTTCCATTTTATATCGTTTCCTCTAACATGTTCTAAGATATTAGTGTATTAACGTTATGTTTGTCAAATTTAAATAACGAATATTCAAAAGCAAATCAATGAGCGTTATCAATTATGTGTCTTTTATTATTTCTTTGTCTCACAATGGCAAGCCGAATTAAATAATATATATTGTAGTGGGACCGACTCTCAATAACATAATTACACAAGTACAAGTATCAATAATTAAACATCTTTAGAACACCCAACAAATATATTCAATTTCCCGCCTAAAACCGACCAATCCGTCACGACGCTCGCGCTCCTTCCCACGCTCTCTTCCCGCCAAAAATTGTGTCACTCGAGCTATGACGTCACTTCCTATGTCCCGCGCTCAGTCTTTATACGACAACAATACATGGAAACCCTTACGTGGAGACGAACATCCTGAGGTCGGGCACGCACACGTTGTTGGGGCCGCAGTTCTTCTGGATGTTGAGCGAGTCGGTGTGCACGATGCTCCTGGTGCGGTCCAGCACGGGCGGCACCACGGCGCCCGACGGCTGCGTCGTCAGCGAGTACGACATCTTCACCTCCATCGGCGTCAGCTTGTCGCGGATCTCCTCCTGTTGGTCCAATCACCACTTCCTTTATAAGAACGTCTTTTGACATTATTTTGGTAACTGTAAATTCGAATTCATTTTAAATTGTTTTTTCAATCCTTTTTGTGGTCTGCTGGGCCGGATCTCCTCACATGGTGAGCGGGATTTAGGCCATAGTCCACCACGCTGGCCAAGTGTGGATTGGACTTCAAAAGTATTCAGCTATTTTCATGTTTCCACATTGACGTTAATGTGATTTCAAATATTTGGGAATACCAAAAATTGAAGTTACTAGAAAACAATTAACAATTCGAAGCCGTCACACTCACATCAATATACACGGTCACCTCCCTGCACTCCTGCTGGCCCTGCGTCAGCAGGATGTGCGTGGTGTACGTCGTCTCCCTGCTCTCCAGCAGGAACATCCTCTTACTGCTCTTCTGTTTCGAATCCAGATCCAGTGTCACCACGAAATCTATTGATTGGGATGATTTTTATTCAAATTTACAGTATATAGCTGGATAGAAAGTATGTTGAAAATGTTATATATACTCGGTAATAATGTATTTGGCTGAAACTGTAGAGAAAGCTTTTGCCGATCGTAAGTGAATAATGAGATGAGACGAATTTAAAACTTTGGATCTTATGAAGATACTATATTCTATTTCTTTATGAAGGAAAACGTATTAGAATAGCTAGATGATATAATTTAAGTAACATGAGTATGTTTTGTGTCTAAAAGATGAGCAAGAACAAAAGAGACCAACATAAAATAAGTTAAGTTTCGAAAGGGACCAAATGAATGTAATGGATATCAAGGGAAAGGTAAAGGTAGATTCTACCGTTAATTTACCTTTACCTTCCCGAGGACTGAAGACAGGGCGGATTCAGAGAATCATAAGCTTAAGAGTAAACTAAAGACATCAGTCTAGCACTGGACATCTAAAGGCTAATGAATGGAAGTTAACAGTATTAACATGCTACTAACATAGCAACATCGAATGACTACTGAGTGGTTTATTTACAAGTCATAATATCATCACCACCAATATATTAGTTTTACAATATTTCAATCATTTGAAAGCAAAGTGAGTGATGAAATTATTATCTAAGGTGTTCGTATAATTTTCAGTTCAATTCGCCAATTCGCTGCTACAACCACTCACCGAAGTAGCAAATATATCCTTCCGCTTGGAAAAGAGAAAATTTATTGTAACATATGAGGAGAAAACACTACGAGAACTTATGCTACTCATTATGGCTCTTAACTCATGATTAGAGTATACTGTCATTATTTCCTCTGTACAAAGGTAATAACAAATATACGGCTAATCCTTTTAACTGTCAACATATCTTTATCTAAGTTCTTTGAGTCTACATTCAATGCTATTCCACCTACATATTCATTATTTGGGCGGCCAATATTGATGTCGTTAGGTACTCACTGATTTGCTGGTCCACGTTGACGCCGTCGTACGTGAGGCAGAACATGAGCTGCGCGCACGTGACCCGTGACCCGTTGGCGAGGCGGCAGCGCTTGTCGTCCAGCGAGATCAACTTGCTCTCGCCCATGAACTTCACGTCGGCCATCACCTTCACCACCGGACGCGATCTGGACATTAAATTCTGTCTTTGAGTACTTTTGACTGCAAACCTGAAGCATTACCGACCATACTGCTCTACGCGGAGAGCCGGAGAATTCTGGCCATTCTTATGTGGGATATTTTCAAACTATTTTTAAAGTTTACAGCGAAATTGAATCATTGCTACTGAAGGATTACAATTAGCATCAACTGTTTTAATTATCTTCCAAAACATGGAAAAGGATTTTTGGAAATCTTTATGGAATTCAGGATGAGCTTTAAAATCCCAACACAAGATATGCCTACCGTACTCGTATAAAACAGAATAGGTTTCAATATTTGTAATATCACTAGAAGCAACTTACTTGAAGAACACAACAGTATCCGATTTATATGCGCCGACTGCCAAATCTGTGTAGTTATTGTTATCCAGGTCAACGCCACCGGAGAGAGAGAAGCCGAACGTTGACAGTGTGGGACTGATATCCTCCGCCTTGATGGCCTGAGAGTACTTCTCGCCGATGCCAAGGTCGCTGCCGTGGTAGATGTAGACCACGCCACGACCGTTTTCACCACCGTAGGGCGCCCCAACTGCGATGTCTGGAAATTATTAATTGAAAGTTAATTTTATGATATCTTGATGGGAATCTTTCTCGCTCATTCGCAACTGATTATTTATAGTACGTCAAAATGTACAATTGATTTTCAAGTTGATACATGTTCTAATTCCTATTTAAGTATGGAAATATAATCAAAATTATCTCGGTAACGTAACAATCTAGATTCTCTACTGTTCTGATATTTGACAATTGAATTACTAATACAAGCTGCAAGCAGCCAAATAATTACCTCCAAACCCGTCGTAGTTGATATCTCCAAGCGATGTGATAGCTAAACCGAATCTGCCTCGAGAAACCTCACCAGTACGAGCGTGGTTCTTAGCGTATGCCTGAAATATGTACAATAAAATTGTTGACATTTAAATAACGTCAATTGCTGGCGATGGTCAAATACATATACACTTAATAGAAAAAAAAACA
>DWQT01000658.1:0-20733 GCA_018244895.1 Myscelus amystis hages | reverse complement strand
CATGCTCGTCCGCTACTTCCATATTATTAAAAAAGACTATATGGAAAGCTAGAGTAAAATAAGTAAGCCGCGACGACCAACCCCGCGCACGGAGCTCTCGCAGACGAGGCGCTCCGCCCCCGGCGCGCCCTCGACCGCCACGCGCACCACGCGCTCGCCGGGCGCCAGGATGCCGCAGTCGCGCGCCACGCTCACCGCCGTCAGGATGTTGTCGCCTGGGACGTTGTGTTACAAACAACCAGTATTATAGTAAAATACAGATTAAAAAGTTACCCAATATAAAAAAAATCGTAAAATAAAAGGGTCATCCACCCACACTATGAAACTGTTGACGCCTGATTTATGTAATGGCAACGTGTCACATTTGCTTGTGATTGTTTGTTATATATTTTTAATCTGTGCGCAATGCTACTACTTTCGTAAATACATTACCATGTTTAATACGCATTTTCAACTAATCCTCATTTCCATCAACGGGCCTCACGGCGACCACTGCACTGTCATGTCAGCATTGATCGTCGTACTGACCGGTAACCATGACGACCTGGATGTTGGCGTCCTTCAGCTCCCGGATGATGCTGGTACTGGCCGGCTTCAGACGGTTCTCCATGATGATCAGACCGAGGAACTCTAAATCACGCTCCACCTTTGAGCAAAATAAATAACAGTAACATCTTGGCACAACCCGCACACAAGAGCTTCCACGAACCGAATATGGTATCTTTAGCCCTAAGTCCAATGGTTGGAAAATAAATAAATAAACAAGCAGCTAATGAATTTCATATATACATATACATACATACATACCGAGATATTTTTATTACACTCGGACACAGAGGAAATAAACATAATCACACAGACGTTTGTGGGAATCGTAACCACGACCAGCTGAGCAGTGTAGCCGTTTTAAATAAAAAAAAAAGTATATATTCTACCACAAAACAATCAGATAAATCATCTGTGATACTGGGGATATGGACATGTTTGACCCGCAAAACTGATGGTATTGAATGTGACAGGTGTAACCATACCTCATCCCTATCCATTTGTTGCAGCTGTTTGTAGGTGACCTCCAGGACGCGCGTGGCCAGCGCGATCACGCGGTAGCCCTTCTCCGCGTACTGGTCCAGCACCTCGGTCAAGTTGCCCGGCACTGCCCGCAACGACACCGGCACCATTGAGGAAAAGGGTCACGTTAAGGGTCAGTCTCGTGTCATCACACATCACTAGTTTTCGCTGGCAATCTTCCTCGCGTAGAAAATTGTTCGGATGAGATGAGCACGAGTTTACAACAGCTTCTAATGTAACGGTATCGACAGTTCACACTCCAAATGACAGAAACGACAGTATCAGAATGGGTTATCCTGCTCGCACATTTCATACAAAACGCGGGAGCGACATTTACATTGGCATTACGAATTAGTTCCTTTTACGCACGATAGGGGCGCTGTATAATTTTCATACATTCTCTTACCAGATACCGTACAAATACTTTGTTGGTAGAGGTTCGTACTAGGGCCATGGTTCATGAGGAAATGGTGAAGCTGAAAGCGTACATTACTAGCTCGTTACCGGTGTGTGGCGCGCAGAGCGCCGCCAGCGTCTCGGGCGCGCCCTTGCAGTACACGCGCAGCACGTCCTCGCCGCGCACGCGCGCCGCCACGCCCGCGCGCTGCAGCGCCGACGAGAACTGGTACTGCTGCACTATGCCCACCTCCAACGGGATCTGTATGCCACATTTACCTTTGCCATTTTTTTTTCCACCCTTTAATGGTCCACTGCTAGACCGGGTCTCCTCTCATAAGGAGACGGATTAGACCAGTCTACCACGCTGGCCAAATGCGGATTGGTAGACTACACACACCTCAGAAGACATTATACAAACTTATAACATCTCTAAGGCGTGCAGGTTCCCTCACGATGTTTTCCTTCACCGATTTAGCGAGTGATATTTAAATTTGTTTTATAAAACGCACTTGATAAATCAGAGGTGCGTGCCAGGATCGAACCCAGACCCCCCGGAGAGAGAGGCTGAATTTCAAACCACTAGGCTATCACTGCTGCTGCTTATTTATTGTAACTAGATTTAATCTTTGTATCATAGCTGTGACCACCGTTTATCGTAAAAAATGAATTAATTGTCGTAATCGTAAACATAAATAATCAATACACCTTTGTTCATTTGCCTTGGACAAGTACTTTTTCATTACATAATTGTCTTTTATGATACTGAGCTTCGTTAGACGAAGCATACTTACTGCGTCATATAAAAAGAGAATATAATTCGGTCTCACGACATTCTTCACAATTTCGCAACCACGAATGTGTAATAAAATCCTTATTTTGTAACTTAATAAGAGTCATTCGCTGACGCCATCAAACCAATTATACGTTGCCGCCTATTTCGTACGTAAAATGGAATTTGATGATCAAATCGTATGTCACATTGAACTGGCATGCTTTTGGTGTTATTCATACAAAGAATATACGTTAAAAACCATATCAAGAAAGCATTACTTACGAATCCAAAGACATTCATTTGCCCAAATACATTTAAAGATTTTACGGTGCTAGTTTTATCCATATTTAGGCTTTTATGGCGTAGAAATTAAAAATACAGTTATTATCACCTAATATTTACAGTAAAATATACATTTACTAAAAACCAACGCAAAACCGTCAGTTCAGTACCCAGTATTGCACATATTATTTAAAAAAATATTTAGTACACCCGAGGCTTACATTGGCCCAAGTGTGCATAGCATAAAATCGTAATGTAAAATACATTGACAAATTTTTAACCAAAAGTCAGTTACCTATACCCAAGCACACTGTATTGTCCATACACTGTTTGAGATTCGGTAGATATTAACTTGGGTATGGGTGTAAGTTTGAAATAAAAGAAAACTATACACTGAAGTTTAATAAATCATAATATCATCCGCCAAGACAAAGCACGAAGGACTTGGAAATACTTGGAATATAACGACATTTCGTAAGGTGAATAATTGAAGAGGGATTTGAGACGAATTCACTGAGCGTATTTATTAGATTAACTCGGAAACAAGAGATTCGATGATTTCTACGATAAATTCAATATCGCACAGACACTCGAATATAATTTACGCACTAGAAACTGCAGTATACTATATAATTTAATTATGTAGGTGCCTAAACTATTCAATATCTAAGAACTAAATAAGTTTTCACTGTGTTATTTTAATCAATCTTCATTTTTTCAGACTTAATGTTCGTTCCCTTTTTAATTTCGATTGTTTTTTATCCAGCTACAAATTTTTCATTGCAATTTTTTTTATTTTCTTTTGTTTCAGATTACAAAATCCTTCTATTTAACAGCACTGTGTTTAATTCCGTAGTCGACAAACGCAGCATTTTTTAGATACATTTAACTGGCTGAATATCTCGTTTCGAGATCCAAATACCTGAAATATTCTAGATAGCGTAACTTATACGCATGTAGAATGTATTTGGTTAGTGCATCAATATCGATTCTCACACTCGCGAGAGTAAAAAGAAAATTTCATGTTCGGAGACATGTTTTACATGCCGAGTATTTCAGCTGAATATTCGGTTCGAAAATCGATTCGAGTAAAACTCGGTATTCGATTATTGGGTAAAATCCGGCCCATCTCTACTTAGTACTCACCTCCATAACGAATAAGCGGTAGAACTGATATTCTTCATTATTCGTAACAGCAAAATCGAATTTATCCGCTTGTAGACAGATGATCTCTTCAACGAGTCTATTTTCTTCCAATCCCTGGAAACAAGTCGGATTTAGTTACGCTCATATTATCTTTACTTGGCGTCGTCTATATTTCTAAATACGGAGAACTAGGTAATAGTTTTTTTACGCTTTTTTCTCCTACTGTTGGTTATGAGCCACGGAATTGGTAGACTTCAGACCAATACTTATGTAAGAGTTATAGAACGGAATGATTTTGAAGACATCATTAGTCATTCATTGTCTGAATTTAATTAAATAGAATCTTTAATTATTATCACAGCTATTGCCCCCATTAAAGATGAGGGCAATTGTCATTAAAAATTCTTCACGCCTTAAAACTCTGCTGAAATATTTTTAAGATTTATGAGGTCTGCCTGTCCACAGCTGGCCAGCGTGGTAGACTATGGAACACTACTTATTCATGCAAGAGACCTGAGACCCGCATTCATTATTTTATTTTATTTATTTATTTATTTTATTAATTCATTATTTTACTAAAACATTCATTTCCTCCAAAATTACGAGAAAATAAAAATTCTATGTTATCAGTTACATAGTCACCTATTCATTTAAGACATACGTCATTATTATATTGCAATTACAAACGTTAAGTGCATTCCCTTGGATCTTCGCGTGTAAAATAAAACAAAGGATCGCAAATGGTTTACATTCAAAGAATCCGCATACCGACTTAATGCGGTTTGAGGACAATTTATAAAAATAATATGCAGATTACTAACATTCACAAGGTTTTGTGAAATAAAAATGATTCACATTCCTTAGTGGCAACAGAGGCATCGAAGAAATATTTACGTGTGTTCCGTTATACCCAATAATTATATAATAGCCGGTATAGAAACAATAAGGCGGTTTATGACACACCTTTTACACGAAGACAAGAAAATGAACGTGAAACGGAAAGTAAGAGAAAAGAAAATTACATCTTTATTAACTACAATTCATTTAACATTACCGTATTCATTTGATGCCATTTGATTAATACGATATTCCAAAAGGATTTGAATTTAGTATTTTAAATTACAGTACCTACTCTTAGAAAAAATATGTTTTCTAAGCATTGCAATTCCGCTTTTACCGTTGGTACAATTTAAGAAAAAAAGCCCGTAAGATGTGAGGTGTGTGAATCATATTTTAAAGGAACTATAGTCAACAACATTCCATTTCTATACGTATTACAATTATATATTTAATGAACACTTCAAACTACTAACATATTGGTATATATAAATACATAATAATGTACAATGTACGTACATAATGAATATAATTTGTAATATTCTTATAATAACTGTAATATCACTTACTTGTAATTCAAGACATCCTCCCTGTAATGACTGCATTAAAGGTAACATTAAATTAATTAGGTAATTACTATGCAAAGTTTAACACATAATAGAGTAATATAATGTTATACAGCAGATATACGACAAGCAACATAATACGATTATCGTCTGGCCTGTCAAACGGCCAATGACCCCATTCGAAGTCGAATGACAAATCCTTGGCACCGAGATCCATTTCGTTTAGTGGATAAGTTTAAAAAATACCAATTTCTTGGCATTCATCCTTTAGCATCTATTCGTTTTTAACTCCCACCCAACACGGGGTTATAAGTAGGAAGCTTTTATGTGTGGATATATTATGTATGGGTCAAGCAATTTTAACGCCTTTTTTAAATTGAAAGCTGATTTTTCTTGAAAGCTACATTATTAGTTGAGAACTATATTAACTTTCTTCATAACAAATTAAGGATCTTTTAAATTTGTAATTCAAATTTGTATTACAATTACTCTTTATTTTATTACCGTAGTCCCTAAATGTGATTGTTTTAGTATTTAAGACTAGGAAAAGGGAATTCTAAGCATGTGAAAATGGCTTAATATGGATGCTCAACCAATTGAATTAATTGTAACCATTGTAATCAAACTATTGTAATGTTTCTATTGTAATGGGAACATTGCAATGGGACCATTGCAATGAGATCATTGTAATAGGACCATTGTAATGGGACAAACGTAATGGGACCATTGTAATTGGATTCTCAAAAACCGCTCTAAACTTGTTGATAATTAGAAATTGGGATTTCATTGATTTAAGAAATTAACAGCCTCACAGTCAACCAATGAAAGCTCAATCACACAGGCACTAAGTACTTAATCTATACTAATATAAAGCAGAAGAGTTTCTTTGATTGTTTGAACACGCTAATCTCATTTATGGAGGAAGGCTATAGGCTATATAACATCACGCTAGGATGAATAGGAGAGGAGCAGCAATAAAAGATATTGCGACAACGGCAAAGTCATTTATATGGCAAAGCAACGTTTGCGGGGACGGCTAGTGTAGGATAAAAGCGTCTAGAAAATGTAAGAACCGTTTCGTGTAATTAAAAGCTAATCAATACGAGTAGTGTACTTGTGCACAAGCTTTTATCCTTAGTCAAGTTCCTACTGCAAAAGCATCCGGCGGAAATACAGAAGCTTAGCCGGCTTAACCGCTAACGAAATAAGCGCCGGAATTTATACGTGAAAATGTTTCTACGTATTTCTTTATACATATGTAAATGGAACGGGACACAATTTTGCTCATATTTTCAACTTGAGCTTGTAATATTTAAATGCACTAATGCAATGGCCCCATATAAAAAGGAATGTTCATTTAAGTGCGTTTCTAAGTATTGTCTTAGGAGTAAGCAGACGGAATAGCTATTGACTACAGTGCTATAAAACTTCTTTCGTGTGTTCTAATTTCATCAAAATCGCCATATTCTAAACATTATATCTTGTCTATTTAAATACGAGTGCCTAAAACCCAGGTCTGTTTGTTAGACACTATCGAACATTCATACGTGCCTTTTAAAACCGTGAGACAGGTTAAAAAGATACTGTCATCAGCGATACTAAAATGTATTTTTTTGTTATAAGTTACGAATAAAAAAGTGAATTCGCTAATGAAGTAAGCCGCGAGGCTTGTACGACAAAAGGGTTACTTTTTTATTTACTTAGGTATATATACTCCTCTGGCGCCGGGCACGACCCTTATTTGCTTGAATACAATAAAACGCATTAGACTTTTAAATTAAAGTCTCACAATGCATACATGTATACCGCTGTACATATATATTCACTCACACATACACACATTTATTTACAAGTATGAAACGTAAAAGGATTTTTTTCTTTAAATTAATTTAACAAATCATTTGAGCAATATCACGTTATTTTATCAATAATATTCATAAATTTCTGATCACAAACCTGAATACATATTATAGGTAATTGAATAACTAATAATAAAAATTAGTAATGTTATTTCTAAATATTTCTTCAAATAATTCGAAAGGGTACGTTAATTCTCGCCTGAATAATTTGCCTGGCTTATATATACGAGTACACGTTAGGCGTTTTAAGATCCAAAAAGCCCTATTCAGTATGTGTGCCGCGCCCTTGTAACATAGACAAAGACTTTGTTAGCACAAATATGTTTACATGAAATCACTTTACGTAGTTTAATCCATATTTTACGTATACGACGGACAAAAATATATTGCTATAATCATCATTAGGTAATAATTAGACTAATTATTTTTAAGTTAGATATAAAAAATATTAACATCAAGGCAAACGTGTCAGATTAGTAAACAATATTGCACGATTTATATAAAAAACATTTTTTACACCCGGGCTACGACGCCATTTTGTACATCGACGCCATTTTGTTTTACATTCGATCGCTATCAATCTATCTCGTAATATTGGGTGCACCCAATTCTAGTTACCTCCGTTATGTTATAACGAGGGTTGAAAAGCCACAAACGAGAAATCGCTTCAACGCCTATTTCATAATTGAGCCAGTACGCACGCCACACTGGCTCAACGGTCGTCGAACGCCAATTAAACGCCCGTTGTGCAGCCAACTGAAAAACGTTCGCACTTAACGGTCAACGCGAAATGTGTAAATCGTTCGAAAAACAATATTACTATAGTACATCTCGTATATCAGATAAGCTTCGTAGTCGATTGTTAGACACTCTGTATGCAAAATATGAAGTCGCGAGTTCGATTCCCACCTAGTACAAACATTTATTAGGTATACATTTTTTTGTTTTGCCTGACTGTAAAGAAAATATCTATCTGATTTAAATACATATACATTTGTAAAAGAGAAAATTAACGCATTTCAATTCATTATTCATTCATTTATCCATCCATTCATTCATTCATTCATCCATTCATTCATTCATTCATTCATTCATTCATTTATCATCAATGTGGATCAATGTTCTCTCAATTACTAAATGTTAATACAATATCCGTGAAAACATAATAAAAATCAATTCACAAACACACACTGGCTGTCGTTGCGTCAAAAGGATGTTTACTTCCCTATGATTCAATACTTTGTCTCCGTCAACAACTGTACACACCCGCGTGTAGAGAAAAAACGTTTTTCCCGGAGTGAAGAACATTACGTGCGTTCCCTCGGGACATCATTGCCAATTACATATAAATTTTATATATAGACCTTCTTGAGATTTTTACCGCCCTGTACTTTTCTTCTAAGACATAGACGAAGGCGTTTATTTACACAAATATGTACATACATGTAAATAAGTACATACATTTAAACATTAAAACACAATTATTAGTTCAATCCATTCTTTGCCTTTTATTTAGAGACTAATTATTATCCCTTAATATTCAAACTAAATTTAGTACATATTTAGGAAAAATCTTTAAAATCGAATATTTTCTTATTATTTTGGAATAGCATTTCATTTGACAGCGACTGAGCACCTTATAGCAAGTGATGTGCAGTCTAGAATGAAGTACTGAAATAATCATTACTTCACTAAACCATACACACTGCGATACATATCGCAAGAAAGCTGAGATTATTTTTTATTCGACGTTCGCTTTCGGTCCACTGCTGGACCGGTTCTCCTTTGATAGTGAGAGGGTTTTAGGCCATAGTCTACCACGCTGGCCAAATGCGGATTGGCAGACTTCACACGCCTTAGAGAATATTTTATAACATCTCTAAGGTATGCAGGTTTCTTCATGGCGTTTTCATTCGTTAAATATACGTTATAAATATTCCGTAACATGTCAGAGGTGCGTGCCAGAATTTGAATCTGGAACCCTGGAACGAGTCTGAATTGCAAAACACAAGGCTATCATTCCTCAAAGGTAATTATAGAGGTCCAAACGCTTTCTACACGCGTATATCGGATGCCGAGGGGGTTTTAGTAGGTCAAAGTCTCACAGAACCCTATTATCACCTCCTAAGGGTAGGGTAACTTCCGCATATTCCTTGCTCGTAACGTGAAAAGTATGTCTCATCGTCACATTATCTTTTACCCTGAAATCTTTACAAAACATTTTGGATACCCTCATAAAAAATAATAGCGTTATTACAATCCTTTTATTGGCGTAAAGTGAATATTGCTGATAACAAATATAAAACGTCAGAAAAAATTGATCCCTTTTAATAATAAACTTTTAATTTTTTATGAACACGACTTTAACGACAAATCCAATAACTCACGATCAATATGGAATATCTATGGTTTTGCTATTGCGAGCAACCGTCATCCAGATCCCCAGAACAAACCAATGCTACCAAATAATTGCATTAATTGCATTGGCATTGACATAGCAAAAGTAATCCGAAATTCAAGTCAAACGGTCAAATTAAAGTAGAGAATAATTTTCTTGGGAGGTGTTTATAAATAGCAACTAACAAGTGAACTTAAATAAGAGAATGTTAAATAAAACTGTACAAGCAAATCGCAGTAAATTATAAAATGAAGGAGGATTTCATAGAGTTCCGGCTTTATGAAATGTTTAAAGCTCGGAATACTGTTTTGCAATTTCCACTTTTTCACCAAGTTCTCTTTCTGTTAAATTCAAAAATTACAGCTTTCATCAATTTTATCACCATCGGCGTTTACGCCTTTACTTATTTGCATATTCAGAATAATATTCCAGCCCATTTTACGCAGAAATTGCATTAAATTCATTTCCTCGTCATTATTGATATATTATGATAATACAAAACATACCAGAAGATATTACATAAATTCCAGTTGAATTTTGTGGACAAGTTGCATTAAGACTTTGTACCTCGATAAAATATTATTACATCAAACAATGTTTTAAACACGTAAGATTTTCAAATTATCATGCACCGCCATGCCCTGTTATTGACATTGGCCATTTCGCTAGACGTACATTAAAATAACATAAGCCTTGAGCTCTCCGAATGATCTTCAAACCATTTATAATTACTGGGCGCCGTATAATTGAAACGGTCAGATCTGTTCCACTACAGTTGAGTAAATAGATTTTATCTATGGCATTAATTGAAACCCCGCCAATATGTCGACAGCGTTTAAAAACAACAGATAACAAAGTATGCATATATGTTTCCTGTCACAATATCAGTTCCAGTATTGCCAAGCTCAAAAAAAAAATCATAATTTTTATATTATTAATATCATTATACATACAATACATTATTATAAAAACAGGTAATTATTTTATTGATATTTTAATAATTTTTAAACGTTCTATATTGAAGGAGAAATATTCCAGTTATGTATTGTAAATAGTAAATTTCATTAATTTGTTTTACTGCAGTTATTTGGTTGATTATAAAACAAATGAACACTGCCGTATTTGTTTATTACATAGCAATGTAAAAGTGTGCAAGTCAGCGCAAGTTTATAAGTACGAGTATATTATGCAGACAAAGGGATAGTAGAGAACAATTCTTTCTTTTTTAAGTTCTGTGGTAAAATTTACACACGTTGCAAATACATTATGAAAATAATACATAAAATTGCAAAAAAATAGAATTATATCACGTCTGTAGAGAAGACTACCTGGAACTACTCAAAAGGCTCTCCGGTTTATAACTTGACATGAGAAAATTCTCATTGTGTACTTTGTTTTGAACAGCCGTATTAAGGACCATAAAATATAGACACCGTGTACAAAGACCTATGCTATTAAAAGATAGGGATCGATTCTGACTTATTCATTCAATATTAATAGCTGTTATCATTTGATTATTAACGGACGAGAAAGAAAATTTTGAATTTCTTATAATCGAATAGTATGAAGTTAATTTGGACTGTTATTGAAAGATGTTACAAGAAAATAATGAATTTGAGAACCCTGCGGGCGTGCCTATAACAGATGCGGTACCTATCTATTATTTTCAAAATGTACGGTAATATACTTATTTTATCCAAACCTAATATTACAGTTTGATCCAAGTAAGATAACATCACCGTAACACAATCTAAAATTTGAATTTCAGTACTATTCTTCATAAATTACTATATAGAGTGTTGTTATTATATATTTTATCTAGTCTATGGTTTTTTTAAAGCAGCTAATGCGCGTATTTCTTTTAATAGACTCTTAAGACCGCTTCATATCCACCGGCCCACAATACCTTTTGCTGAGAAAGGCAATAAACAATACCGCCTGCCATTCTGGTCTATTTTTAAGAAAATTAAAAATAAATTCATTCTGTCATAACAATGTCAAAGTCGTTCTGTTTATAAAAATAGTGAACATCTGTGTCCGTTTTGACCATCTTACTATGAATTTTTCACCATGAAATCTTAACCACACATACTAGAGCTCAGCTTAAACACCTATAAACAAACACATCCTTCAGCACAGATAACTAATTTCAACATTGACATTCAGCCGACCCGGATTTAATAGGTGTTCCCGGACAATAGATTACGGACGTGGCTTTGGTGATTGTACTTCCAGAAGTGGTTAGATAACAAAAATTCTAAATATAATAAATATATTATTTATATAATTCTTGTAGTATTTCTAAATTTACTACGAATACGCAATCAATCTAATGTGTAGCTTCGTGGTCGAGTGCTTAGAGACAGACTGGAAAACACACACATGATGTGATGAGCACATGTGATGAGCACATTTGTTTTTTTCTATGCCCGGGCGTAATAAAAACAATATCTATCTCAATATATCAATAGATACAGGCAACCATGAGTGGAATTAAATTGGTCTAACTAAAAAAAATAGAAGTGTTCCAATTTCAAACAAAGCGTTCCAATAAAAAGAAGCAAGAGTAATCCGACAGCGCGGGATAATTCTGGCTTTGTATTAATAAGCGAGTAATGTACTTACTCCAATTTACCTTTAAGACGATCTGGTAGATACAATGCCGGTACATCGTGCAAGTGTCTGTCCGTCTCCGCAAACATACGCAGCAATGTTGACCTGCAACAATATGTACACAAACACTAGATAGGATTATCGAGATTCAAAATATGCTAATCATTCCAAGGCTTCAAACTTCAAGCAAGAGCAAGAAGTTCGCCCGTGATAGTGTAACAAACAGACAGAACCTCCCTCATGAATCGATCTGTCTATTGATGAAAACTACTCGTACATTAAAACCCGTTGCGTAACTTGAAAGATATAAGCGTAGAAACTTTGAGAAGCTTTTTTACTATATAAAGTCTATTGGTTTATTTATAGTTAATTGATGTCCATAATAAACCTTCTTATAAGAATATTACATTTATATTGTCAATAATTCGATGATAAAAAAATCTTAAAATATTCGAATATCGAATCGGTTATATTAAAAAAATATTTCTTTATGAATGTGTAGCTATGGCAATTATCCATTTTTTAAAAAGTCTCGTGTTCCAATTTCAAAATAGTTGCGCCAATTACGTCGGCCGAAATTGCCAGAATGTGTATTCTGTTATTCGAAATTCGAACAACCAAAATTCATAGCAATACACAGATCTGCAGTGAACACGAACAATCAACAGGATTGCAGAATACAGGTACTGTAGGCTACTAATACGAGTATATGCAAAAAGAGAGACAAAAAAGAATTTTCTCGAACACGCTTTTGGTGAGTAATTATTATTAAATATTTATAACGGTGAAGGAATCAGTGAATGATATTACACACTTGAGAATTCTTCACAATATTATTTAAGGCCTGTGGAAGCCTGCCAATCCGCATTTGGTCAGCAGGCCAACTATAGTCTTAAGCCGTTTTATTTTTATTCACTGTGTAAACGATAAAAAAATTGAAAATATCGCTGATTTTTTTATGTTTCAAATAAGGAAATTACACACCAGTTCAGACGAAATAAAGTAAATAAGCTTAACGATATTAATTGGATATCTGAATAACAAAGGAAAATATGTATGTACATAATAAATAAACTGACTTGAAATCAATTGCGTAGTAATGAAATGGAAATAATATAAATCATAATTAACTTAAATGCTACTCGTATAATTGGACGGGTGTGAACTCCATAGCGAGACATGAATTCTGCCAATACCAATTGTTTTACGATAAAAATAGACGTAGTTCTCAAACTACCCTGCTGACTCTATATATCTTGTACCTTTTCTCAAAAGTTATATCGACTTTTTAATAGCAATATTTATTTCGATTTTGAACCGTTGAGCCTTAAGTTCCAAAACTAATAGATATTTACTGAATTATTCGAAATAATAATCAGGAATCTATTATTAAAATTTCAATCTCACCTAAAACACCAAGGTCTGTATACATTTTTTTTTATTACTGCATCTGCTAGCAGAATGAAACGTGAACAAATAAAACAGGGAAATTGCTTCACGGGAAGGGAGAAATGGCCCTTAAATTATCCTTCAAGGTACATAATTTAAGCAATGTGCGCTTATATATCTACCATGGAACCATGGCGCATCGCGTTATAATATCACATGCCCATCCATAACAAATGCCCAACAGTGGGATGTCAAAATTGTTACAGTTATGTACTAGCACTACATTTCTCAACAGCAGTTCCGACGAAATTTTTTTCAACAACAAATTTTGCATTTTTTTTTCTATTCCACTCAAAAATTTGCAAAATTCATTTTCTCCTTTCCCGATTACAACAGATTAATCTCAAGTCGGCCTTCCCAACAGTAGCTATATAAATACAAGTACTAGACCTTATCACATCAATAGTCTAGCTCACGAATCGAAAATACACACACGCATAAATCCATATGAACCCGTTGATTAATGGGACTGTCTGTAGAACGTCATGAGAGTGGTCCACAAATATGTCTCCATACAAATCTATACGTCTAAATAAAATTGAAATGTATGTCTGTGATATCAAAATAGCTGTGTTTTCTTATAAGTTTATAGTTATTTACACGAAAGCACAACACAAACGACTTTTTATTAAATCTCTGTGTGTGTGTGTTTGTGTTTATCCGAGCTAATCTACGAAACAGCGGAATCGATTTTGGTGAAACTTCTATTACACGTTAAAAGAGGTTATACAGTAAGATATAGGCTACTTTCTTATATTGAATCTAGCTTTTACCCGCGGCTTCGCCCACTTTGAATTCGGAGTAAATAGCTACTTACACATATAAACCTTCCTCTTGAATCACTCTATCTATTAAAAAAACCGCATCAAAATCCGTTGCGTAGTTTGAAAGATACGCATACATAGGGACCGGAAGCGGAAGCGACTTTGTTTTATAATATGTTAAGATTCCAACAGGATCGAAAACAACACGTGTGACGCTGCGGGGCAGAGCCAGTCTATTATATATGCGTAGCAGTGGACATGTCACACGAAATGATTTAATATGTACCATGATTAATATCACAATCGGCGCGGTCACTGTGGCTATAGTTGCTAGACTAATGTAATCCTAGAATCTATATTAGAACATATTACTTACTAGCTGTCCCCGAAAACGTTGCTTTGCCATATATGATTTTGCCGTTGTCGCAATATTTTTTATTTCTGCTCCTCTCCTATTCATCTTAGCGTGATGTTATATAGCCTATAATAGCCTTCCTCGACAAATGAGCTATCTAATCCTGAAAGAATTTTCAATTCAAATCGGACCAATATTTCTTGAGATTAGCGCTTTCAAACAATCAAACAAACTCTTCAGCTTTATATTATTAGTATAGAGTCATAGACTAAAGAAAAGATATTCCACCTTTTATACCACACAGTGGTTCAATCACGCACAATTTACACATATAAGACACAATTACTAACGTCATCTTAAATAATTTGACCTTATACGTTACTGTGGCTTTATCATATGAATACTTGGATTGACTGATTCATATCACGATTACATTCTCAGTAACTAGGTGTTAAATTGCTTTGCAATCGTCATATTTCTTAACAGCAGATGTTAGTATAAAAACTAGTTACAATCTTTAAATTCATTCAGCTGAAACAATTCGCGATTGTCGATAAGCGTGTGTACGTTCAACGAATAAAATAATAATAAACACAGCCACGGATTCGCTGTAAATGGCATAAAAAATACTTATCAGAGACCTGAAATAAAAAAGGGAAATGCAATGAAAAGGCTCCAAAAAGGAGTAATAGAAGAAAGAAAGAAAGAAGTAACTCGTAATTCACAAATAATAAAGATCGCACGTCATCGCTAATTCAAGCACACCTCACAGAATGCCAACAAAACCTGAATAAATACATGGAAACGCCGTTCGCCATATGTTCATTTACAAGTGCTCTTTTATTTGTTATTATAGATATATTATATCTAAAGTACAAAACCCGCCGTAAATTATGAATTTGTGAATCACGAGTCGAGAAGTGTAAAATAAATGTGCCCCTTGTGCGATATGGTCATTAAGGCTCGTTTGAGAATAATGTACGAGTATACACATTCCTGGCTTGCAAAACTCGTGTACCGTTGTCCGTGTGTGATCTAAAGCCAGTTTTCGATCGCTGTGTACACGAGTAGACGTGCATTCAAAAGCTGTTATACCTATTACCTATCGTGTGGTTTACCGTTGTACCGTCTCGCTGTATGTCGTGGATTGAGTGACCAGAAATTAAAATAGTATGTGGGAAATTTTATTACTATGATATACTTAGATCACGATGTATTTGTCTTTAGACTTTCTTTTAAATTTCACTTATAAAGCGACCTCTAGAAACGAGTTTTCAAACATTCTTGTTGTTGTTGTTAGTACTTGGTTTATTATTTCAACATTTTTCATTAAACTAATTCAGACGCGTAAATTAAAACAGAAACCCGTCCAATAAAGCGAGGAAAGCGTGTTGTGAAATATTGGATCATTGAGAGAGTCCTCGAGTTGATATTATCGAATGCCCTTTAATCTTTGGCCTGTAAGATAGTGACTAACATAGAATATCGTTTAGGTCATTTTTAGAAATGTAATTCAATATGTTACTGTAACCTACCTTTCCATAAACCAAGCTGTATTACGGCACACATGATTTTAGCAGAAATACTCCATTATTATAGTCTCGTGAAAACCAATATATTAGATATCTAAATTTGTAGTACTCAACCCATTACTATGAAATTTAACTCAAATAAAACTTTTCTGTTCGCATAACTATGATTTTTTAAACCTCTTAACAGCATAATGTGCTTATAAGTAAACTAGAACAATGAAGACAGATGCATTAACAAAGAAAATCAAACTTAAAATTGCTGCTTGTCGAAGAGTTTCGGAGAGTTTGCCGCTCAATTGGTACCTCTTATGTAGCTATAAGTACCACATTGTACGAGTATCACTGCAATTGATGATGGCCCGGTTCATTAGACATATTTAAATTAGTAAGTTTTGTTATATTTGATGAATTTGCTCAATAAAGTACTACTCAAAATGTATAAGTAACATAAGATAAAACAGGGTTTTTTTTTCTTTGACCTAATATTTAAATGTTCCAATATTTATAATATTACAAAGTGTCTTGGGCACGAATATACCTGATTTTGCTAAAAGCTTTAATCAAATTAATAAATAAATGTAATCTAGATTAAAATGTTACGAGATATACCTACTCAGTACTATTACTAAGTTATATAGGTACATTTTTGTCAATTACTCGACTCCCCTTTCAATACAAGCGTGTTTAATTTTCTGTTGTGTGGCTTCGCATCATAAGCAGGTATGCCGCTACTCGTATATCTACGCCGATGTAAATAATTCTTTTTCGTATTCTGTTTGGTTACCGTCCCAATATAACTACCACAAACATGTTTTTCTTGGCTACTTACATCACCTACCCGTAGATTTGTTTTGTATTGTTTATCATTGAGCAGAATTTATCGAAAACCGCCCAAACGTGGAAAATAGCACTTGTTATTAACCTCAAGTAAGCGTTTAGATTTGAAATCAGGCGGTTATTCCAAATATGTTTTCTACGGTTTTTTTTTTACTTTACTTATCATATACATATAATTATAATTTCATCAAATCACCTTATCTCAATCATTAAGGAAATCGGTAACAACTTGCTACTAGGTCTGCTTCTATAATAAGTTTTTTAATAAGGTTGTAAGAGCTATCATTATTAATATGGAATAATAACGTCGTGCTATGTGGGTACGTATAAAACAATGAATATCTGACGTATAAAACCTGTCTAATTAAACGTCTGACTGTATCATTGTATCAACAAACTGTATCATTAGGCACTATACAGGTTTTTATTTTCCCGCTGTTATACGTTTATAGTATGGTAACAGACAATAACATTGACTAATAATCACTGTACTGTCGATTAGACGTATATAAGCTTCGCTTCATTTTTTTTTAAATTTTCAGAACCAAAAAATACTGCCCACGCTATAGAGAATTCGTTTTAAAACCGGTTCATATGTGCATGTGACGGCAATCACCTTGATACCCCGAAAATTGTTAGTCACGATGCACAACACATATATGTATATTAATACCTAGCTACCAAAAAGGCGAGGGTTAAGTTTATTACCTACCTACCTTACGATTATTTTAATGACGTACCCATTTTTGGAATAATCTAAAAAGTGATCATTAATAAATTTGGTTACTATTTACACTGTCGTAGCGAATTGTATTTAACTTTTAAGTTACAAAACGCACCTAACTTTGTAAGGTCAGAGGTGCGCGATTCACGCATTGAGAAAATACAGCATAGAAATGAAATAAAATTGATATTACATTTATTTTATTTTAGTGGCAACCTGTTTGTGAAGGCTAAAGTTTTGTTTTGTCCCATATTAAATGAAACAAAATTAGGTATTTAATAAACATTTAGGTACCTAGAGAAGTGTTGAATATTGAAATGTTTTTTACTATAAATTCCGCAGGTAATCACCGTGGCACCTATTGCGAAGAAGCTAGGTTCTGGTCCCGCTGGCAAAGGCGGGACCAGTTCTGCGATGGGCAAGAATTCTGGAGGAAAGAACAGCACTGCCTCTAGCAAACTTTCTACTGGAAAAACTACAAGTGCCTTAGTTACTGCTAAAACAACACCAAGTACATCTGGCAAAGTCAACCAACCAGTGTCCTATGCTGTTCCTAAAAGTGGCAAATCATCTTCGACATTTGGTATTATTTGGTTACCCACAAGAAAAAAAAATAAAACGAAGGAAATTGTTTATAATTCACATCGGAATGATCCTTTTAAGGAGCGAGGCCCTTCCATGTATACTTTGTAAGTCCACGAATGCATATTGTTATCAATAAACTGTCTTTAATTTTATACACTTTCAGCGAAAATACATTAAGTCTGTGAGGTTATTCTTGGCAAAGTTCTATATAAGGCAATCGTTTATTTAGTAAATTTATATTGGGTTATAACTTATAAGTCATTATTATACGTTAACATTGTATATTTACTACAAATTTTCCCGCCGAAAATTAATTCATACTTTTGACAGATAATCCACACTACTATTATTGACTTAAACTTTTTACCTGGTCTGTGTATTGTCTGAAAAACAGAAACGACGTTAATTTTATTATTTAGATATTTCTTTATATTAATTAGATATTTAGATTAGTTATAATATATTAACGTATAAAACAAAGTTACCTAAAGGTAAGCTATTTAATTACAGAAGCAGCACAGTTTATAAATGTTACCAAATATGAATTCACACATCTTTAAAAATTATAATCAATCATTATCAGATTTTAGTCGTTTGTAAATTATACGTGTTAATTACTGTTTTCGATTTTATTTTTATGTCAACGTCAAATTAGTTCAGTGTTTTTTTTGCATTGCAACACCCACTTTATTAAGGCCTGTCTATACATATCGATAACTAAGCACTTGAAAAATCAATTTCCCTCATGCTTATATGAATTTGTGAAAAATTTTGCCGGTAATAACAAGGTCAGTGACTATTCAAACATTGTCTAATTTGTTGTTTTAGCAGCTAACCAATATCGATATTTATCTGGAATATTGCAAGATAACTTCAAAACAAAACAACTTTGTAAAAAGTCTATAATCTATATAAAAAAAAATCGTTGCAGCTCGATGTGAACGGAGGTTTTTAATGACGTATCTTAAGTGTAAAAACCTTGACCACCAATGTTTTTGTTATGATTCTGTCTCAAGCTACCTAACTGTTTTATTCCACTTTTTCCTAAGTAAACTTTCTTATTATATCGAATTTTAACTTGGTATTGTATATTGTTCGCTTAACAGCACTTGAGATTTTCAACTGTTCTATTTATGAAAGTGTATATCAAAACTTTTTCGATCCATGTTTCATAGCAACCAAAAATGCAAGAAACCACTGACTTTCAAAAAATCATAAGCCAATGGCGTCGGTTGTCTGGGGAACTAGTAGAATCAACTGTATTACTAAGGTGAATTGGGTTATAAAATAAACAGTTGTTTTAATATACACTTAGTATTGTTTTGCGTTCGTGTAACCGTGTTACATAGGTACTGAAATATAATCTCGAATTCAGCGCTCGTTGCCGGTCGTGCATTGTCATTTGTATGCCATTCAGCCGGTGCCGGGCGTGGAGTTACGACTTGTTTGAATTCGTATCGTAACAACATATTTCTTTTATTTTAAAGCATGTCGGGTGACTCGCAACAACAGACTGTTAAGAAAGAAGGGGACAGTGAAAGGGATTTGTTAGTGCCAAATAGCAGCAAGTTGCCATCAGCATTAACTGGCGTCAGTGCTGCAGCTACCATGACGGAGCCTGCAACACTCAACATTCAACAAGAAGAGAAGCAAGATTTAGTAGAGTCACAAAATGATAAAGAAGATCACAAGGTATATTCAAATGTTAAAAGTTCTTTGATACATTCTGTAGGAAATACATATACAGCTTTGTAAACTCACAAACAAGCAGCTGAACAAAGCCTGTCATTTAATTGAATTATTTGTAAATGTCTCCATTCAAAACAATCACTCCGCTAAAGTTGAGCTATTTGTGTAATAATAGATTTCAGTTTCAAAGACGAGCGATCATAATAAATCAAGTACTCCGTATGAGTAGTGTAGTGCATGAGCGATATAGGTTTGCTCATTGATAGGGCCCTTTTTTACGTAGTTATTACTATTATTGTTTTTATATTAGCTTAAACTTAACTCACATTAAGTTAACTGTACATAACTACACACAGCACTGCATGATCAATTTATGGTGTCAAATTCAGAACATTCATAAGGTGTACATTTCTTAATATATACAAATGATGCTTTACTGTCTGTCTTAAAAACAATAATATTGTGTAGAAGTGATTCACACACCTGTGTTGATGCAAACTGTAAACAAATCATTTCATCAGTATGTGGTATTACTTCTTAACTCTTGAGAGATTAATCCCAATGGCTACCAAAAATACTAGCATTTCTGCCCTTAACTGTCTAAGATAACTGCCGATGTTTACATGATTAAAGAATGCAAAGAATTCCATTCAGAACCATACATGAAAATTACTAACCAAAAGTTTAATAAATAACATGAAATTCACAGAGAAAACTATAATTGATCTAAATATAAACAAAACAAACAATTGAATAGGTTATTTATTAAGAAATGTGTATGTATCTATACTTCTATACTTCTATACTAATAATATAAAGCTGAAGAGTTTGTTTGATTGTTTGAACGCGCTAATCTCA
>DWQT01000657.1:0-20736 GCA_018244895.1 Myscelus amystis hages | reverse complement strand
TATGGCTTTATTCTCAGTGCTCTGTTACATTCCCTAGGTGTGGCTAAAGAGTAACGAAACCCGTCATTGTGCGAACAGACCAATGAGGGCCGCAATAAACGTTAATTGCTACAGCGGGGGAATGCTCGCCAATGACTGAGCATTAGGGGCCATTACATAAGCTAAAGGAAACATGAAAGGGCAACCTTTAGATAAGCAATGATAAGAAACACATTGTAAACAAAGTTTCCATAATACATACATATGTATACATTTTTAATTACTTGTAAATATTTAGATAACGCTTCGCCACACTTACCTACGTCTTTTTTTAATCTGCATTGATTCAAAATTTATTTATTTTTTCATTGCTTTCGCTACCAAAGTTATTAATTAGTAAATAGTTGCGAACTTGCGAAATACGAACTGGCTTATGGATCGGGAGGATAATGACCCTGACTGCTGAGCCAGTTGGCTGTGGGTCAATTCCCACTGATGACAAATATTGGTATGATGAGCGTGAGTGTTTGTTGTGTCCCGATATTGTATTATCTGAAGTTCATCCAACCACACGATATATATAATATAAACAAAGCCTCAGAGGTTTAAAACATTTTTTTAATATATCATGTCAATAAATTTAACCATCAACATCAATACTTGATAAAAATCCCTTCAAAAAAATTTGTATTTGTTACATACATATAACAAAACTATTTATCGTTAATCTTATAAACAACTGTGCAATACAATCTACTTTTATAACGTGATTAATACAATTTTGTCATTTTATCGCCAGAAATTTATTCTACCATAGTAAGCGGAAGCCAAAGGTGCGTGCCAGGGTTTGGACCCAGGCCCACCGATTGGGTGTTCGAAATTCAAGCCACTTGGCTACCAATGCTTTCATAACTTACTATCTATAAGTGACTTTATTAACAAACGTATATAGACGTTATCCAATGTAAGCATAGGTAAGTCACGGGTCTAAGTTATCTAAGCACACGTTCCGGTGAGTGGGCAATCGACGCTGACTGCCCGACACTAGAGCTTACGCTGCAACATGAAAGCTATATCATGTACTGTGTACTTGCATAATTATGTTAGATATCATTTACAGATTAATGGCAGCAATAAACGCCTGGGCGAGGAATTGCTCACCAATCAGTGAGCATGAGGGGCCTAAATACATAACGCGAGGTGGGACGCGACCGGCTATAAATCTATTGATAAGATAGGTAAATGTATATATTCACCTTTATAACATAAATGTAATACATGAAATTCGCAGCGGTTGCAAGTTTCCAGTGACGGCAATAAAATTAAAATAATTAATCTTAAAGTATACATTAGGTACTTTAGAACTATAATCTCAGTCTCAAAGTCATATCTAAAGTAACATTAATTAGTTTATCCTTAAATTGCGATTTAAATATAGGGAAATATTAAAGATGTTTAAACGAGTTTTTAGGACAACAGTATTTTCGTCGCAAATAATAAAAACAAAAACCCGAAGAACGATAACTAAAACATGTATGACCTTCATTAATGGATGTATGTATGATTAAACCAATTTGAATTTGAATAAATAATAAAAAGAAATCACACAACCATAGGCATAATAGCATGTAGGTACCGTTGAACTTATATTAAGGCAAACGTTGATAAATGTACGCAGACCTAAAACAGATAAACGTATTCAATATTTAAATATCTTTTCAGTTAGAAATTAAGCACTATCTATGATTAGACCGTATTTCATCACACATATTATGCGGATGTTATGAAACTATTTCTATTACAAATATTGTGTTTTTATTAACCAAGAGCGTAAATTTTAACTTTTTGTGTCTACCAAACTAACTTAATTTCATAGTCTTTCAACCCCATTTTACTGACTTGAAATTATTTTCTTCGTGCTCACTTACATAGTACCTACCTATAATGAATGAATCTGCCAATTTCTGGATTCCAGGTTCCGTGGTTCCAGCTGTGTCTTGGCCGCAGGGTCGGACAGCCAGCCAGTCACCTTACAATTTTATATAAATACTACGTACGATTATATTGCCTACCTTATGAAAATTAATGACATATGATGATGTTGTTATGTTATGTATTGGAATTGAAATTTTGAAACTAATGTCGTAGCTTAAAAACTGGGGCGGCGCGCGGCGGTAAGTTTCAAAGAGAGATAATATTTCAAATGTATGCTAATTGTTTACCGTAGCTTATGTGCGCCTCGCCACAAGCCATTGTACCGAAAGAACAACGCAACAGACCACAGAGTTAATGCTCGAACATTCCTTAAATTATTTAATTTTTTGCTCAATGACTCTGCGAAAGGACATGCGCGACCTCGGCTATAGCGGAATTTTAAAAAACATTCTAAAGTAAATATCCCGATAAAATCACTGAATTATACTACCTTAATCTTCGTAGTCTTTAAACTAATTACTAACATTCTACATAATATTAAATGATACATGTACCTATGCAGTTTTATACCTACTGTATTGGCTGGGCCGTGCGCTTTTGGTAATTTTAGTAGTTTATAAATCATAACTTTTATTACGCTCTAGCAGCCTACATTAGGTAGGTAATGTGCTATAAAGTACATATTCGTATATATGTGTAGATCCGTCCATATACGATCCTCGATGTTTTAGTCTGATTATTAATAGTATTATTATTATAAACACGAATTTAAGGTCTATTAACATGAGAATATTTAATTTTTGTGTACCGGTCGATAAATTGCAATAAATCATTATTGCTCGCAGCGATTGTTGGGCCAGCACCACAGTCCTTTTAACGTAGGTAAAGTACTCAAACATAAGTTTACAATGAAGTGTACTCGTATATCGAGTGTTGGCTATTCTATTGGGGTTCTAGCGGCGGTATACGGAAGCCCGCTACTGTGCGCCTCCATTATGCCAGTGACACTCTCAATTGGTTACCACACTTGTTCGTCGCGCTTCGATGGCAAAAGACGCCGCGCGCTATTGTCACCTGTCCACACAGACACGAGTACCAAGTGTATAACACGCCGAAATACTATTCAATGAACGTGATCAAATTATTATATATACGCCGCTGTCCCTCGCTTAGCGAAAAGTGCATTAAAGTTACATGGACTTTTGCTACAACCGAATAACACATAGACGTTATAAATTAAACTGACAGCGTTATATTTTTTCTTTAACAAACTCGGTTTTGTAATTTTGTTAAAAATGTAACCGGAGGAATATTCAAAACACGAGGCAAAAGAATGCACATTAATCATAATATCAAGTTAATCCTAAATCATATCACTGATTCTTCGTCACAAATTCTCACTTCACAATACAGAAAGATAATTTACGACCTAAAAAATAATAAACAATAGACGGCAATGTGTCAAAATACGTTTACATAATAAGATGAGCATTGAATAGGACGCTCGAAAGAGAACCACGTACACATGTGATACAAAAGATGTAGCGGCCGCTGATTGAAGACAAAAAATACTATGAACTTCTGAAGCAGTTAATAGGGACCATACACAATGGACCCCAGCGGTGGCATGGGCCTTGAATGATGTCGCCCTAGCAATTCATCTTGCTGAGGTGTCTGCGGTCGAAGGGCTCCATTCTATACATGCTCCTTTGTCACTCTTTTAATTGTTAATGTCGTGCCCTTATTTTTAGTATGTGTGTTAATATCGTAAAGGTTTTAAATATCTGTTAATGTGTTATGAGGCACATATTTAATACTCGTACTTATTACGGCTCAATTTATTATTGATCGAAACGGCGCGAGCTAAAGAACAAAATTAATAACTCTGATTTCAAACGATATTTTGATTGCACTAACGTACCTAGTTGGGTTCTTAAATCATTTATATGATCTTTTATTCAGCCTGTCAAGAAGTTTCGAGCCATCCGAAGACCTGCACTTGGAATCTTGTATTCAAACAAAGATCGGGCAGACGGCGCGGGTTCAGTCGGACGGGTTACAAGAACTAAATCATGTTATTATTTACATTTGGTCATTGGCAATTTATCAACATAACGCTCGCACTGTACGTCAGTAGAGCCTTTTGAGCCAATCATTGATAAACTCATAAAGAAACGCTACTAATATAAATAAATGTTGAGCGATATTTTAATGTCCGGGAGGCTATAGAATAGTGGAGACGGCTTATTAAATATCAGAACGTTTGAAATATTACCTTTAAAATATATAAAGACACCCTAGAATGCATCTAAAATTAAAATGACACAATCTGATTATTGTATTTTCACAAGCTACCACAATAATGTGTAACCTTTTCTCACGTTGTTTTACGATATCGATATAAAATGGTTCTACCGAGCTTAGAAGTAAGAATTGTTAGTTAATAAATCGTGGCTTCTATTAGAAGATGGAACACAATCACGTTCCAGGTACGTGAGCCTGTAATCTGTGGCGACGTGAGCGCGCGCACACAACAAGTGAGGCTAACAAGCGGGCGGCAGTCTCTTTACCGCTGAGCCTAAATTATAACCACCAATAAGTAATCACTCATCATAGTACTTTATTTTACACTTCATCTGAACGATGCCCGACATTTTCGACTTTGAACATGCCTTGACTGATAACCGGCAATGACTCATCGTTCAAGTTTTATTTTTGTATACAAACGGTTACATTGTTTTGACAGATGGACAGGCTTAGATGCGTATTAGACATAAGTACGAAAATTATATCTATAAATAAACTCACCGTGCATATTATAAATATTAATAAGACCTGTTTTTGAACAGCCGTTTAAGTATTTTACTCAATGTTTTATTTATGGATATGTTACTCAGACTAACGGAGATGTGAGCTGTCCTAACGTAATATGTACTAAGGATACAAATTCATTCAGCTGCATTCCAACCCTACTGGACACTACAAATGAAAGCTTATTATCTTTATTAGATACATATATTTATGTTAATGGACTGCAGAAATACTCTAACATCGCCCCGTAGATAAGGTATAGGTACAATCTAAATCACACTGTACGCAAAACGTTTGTAAAAAGCCGTTTTGTTTGTTTAAAGATGTTACTTTTAGTATTTTACGAATGTGTATAGGTACCTATATTGCGTCTCTCTTTCAATAGTAAAGCAAATATCAGAAACACTAATAGAAACCAAGAATTACATAATTGAAAAATATCTCAATGTTACTACACACGAAACGAGATTATAAAATGCCCCGATAAACAGTTTACTAACATTGAGTTTGGAAGCAGCGCGAAGGTTTTCAACGCAACTATGAAGTTTAGTGCGACACGAGCGAGGAATTAAGCCTGACAGCAAACCGAGGTGTAACTCACCGACGTTCGTGAGCACGAAGGAGAGTATCGACAGCGTAATGGGCCGAGACCCATCGCCGCTCGATTTATTCGAGACCGCGCCATCAATCGTTTGCTTTAGAATGATAATAATCGAATCATTACGCGATAGAGCGCCCTTCATTGTACCGAGTGTTTTCAGACCGGTCGCTTATATCGACAAGTCATAAAAGATTCTAGTGGGTATATCTAGAATAATGATCATAATGAAGTGATTTCCAAAAAAATATCAGAATTCATGCTATAATACCTGAACTAACTTTAAATATTACCCATCATAAACGCCGCACAAGAAACATCCAAATAATTAATAGAGATGTTGTGTTGTCCAATGAAGGCGTCGTTCTTACCAACTACCTAGGCACTTTATTTTAGTATAAAACATTACTAAAAATGTATGTCTGTGTCATGTATTGTGATAACTTAACAAAGAACTTAACATCTTTAAAAAAATCAGATATAAAAAAAATTATGTGTTATATTAATAACTATGATAAATAACAACGCTTAATGTCCTGGCCTATGTCCTTGCTGATACCCATTATCAGGCCTGGTTACTAAAGAACCACCCATTGACAAACACAGAAAACCAAACTCAAAGCAGGTAACTCACTACATTAACTGATATCGGATCGGGAGTGTAAACCAGAACCGTACCGATAAGCATATAAAATGCGTCAACATATTACCGTAGTTTTTATATTGAGGAAAAATGTTTTGTCGATATTAAGTCGTGTACCGAATAACGTCCCTACAAAACTAGGAATGTTCTGGTAAGAGATCGGCCGCTGAAGGCTCACTCAGCGAGTTCAAAAGCCAATTGCGCAATTTGTAACCTTCACCGTAGATAAAGCAACGCCATAAACCTCCGCCACTAACATATAACCTGGATGAAGTGTGCATATTGCGAATACATCTCGCTCACAGCTTACAAACTCAACTCCAGGTGCTTGTTTTTTGTTGCCGCTGTTACGTGCATATAAAGTTTAATAAAGAATTATATATAATTATTATATGCTGTATCTTATACATACATGCGTAGCTGCAGTCCCACAGGGGTAAGTAGGGACTAAGGATTTCCGCTACTAACAAGGTTCGCACGCCTATTTTTTATATCTCTACATATTACGTATGTTTATATTCAGTAGAAAACGGAGCTACTCGTACTATAGATTGTTGTAGAGATATTTTGTACAATTGTGTTGCTGGATAGTAGGTAAGGCTTATGTCCAAAATGTCATATATCATAAATTTAATAGTATTTTAAACAATGGATTTATAAATACTGTTAGAATAACACCATTGAGTAAATCTTGACATAGCCCGAAGTAGGAATTTACCGCCAAAGGATCCCTAATAGTTGCCTGTAGGACAACATAACAAAGTCATTTAGGACCATCTTCCGTATTGTTATGAGATAGTATAGACATAAAATACTACTAGATGTATCGATAAACTTGAAAACAACATTATCAACGAAATAGAAATATACTATTGTCTTAAAAAACTATTGCTTTAAGTTAAATTGTTAAAAATTTTTCTAGTATGGTCACTGTTTGCAATTACGTTACAAGCATTCCATTTTGGAAATCTGTCAACTATTTGCCATTTCTAAAAATGCATAACGATTGCAGATATCGCTGGTCCCTCTAATGACCTGCTCGCGGCCACCTCTCCACCTGGGTGCTGCATTATCATTTCGGAGGACGATTACCAGGCATTGGATAAAAACTGAACTTTATTGAAGTAACTTCTATATTTTTTTCCTACACGATTTTATAAATAAGTGTTCTTTTGTAAAAAAGAAAAAACTAATTCGCATTAACCGTGATATGGCTCAGTTTCGATTGCACTGGGAAGTTATATCCTACAGGTAAATATTATGTGCAGATCAATCAAATGCACACGCCAAAAACGTCATTTACGAGTATGGTGCAAGCTTACAAATCGCGCTCTTTAGTGGCGTTCCCTTGACCGTAATGACTTCACCGGCCATTTTTCAAGTCATAACTCAACTTAAATAACATACGATGGATCCAGTTATAAGTAGTTTAGATTTACATATTATACAGTGTGTATTTGTATATGTACTCGTAATTTCAAAGTATACATTCACATTAATAACACAATGAAAATTTGGCGGCTGTTTGCAATAACGGAAATCTTTTTATATTATTTTATTTCCATTACCTATTAACATTTTAATAAAAGTAGGTAGCCCGCTGTCTGCAACAAACACGATCGTCAATGTGTTACTTCACGTGAATTACAAAATATTTGGCCAGTAAAATATATAATAACAGGTAGCTTGTTCTCCTTAAATCATTTATCACTCGAGTAACTCGAGCAACTGAATAAATTTATAAACCCTAATAAGGTATTGGGGCGATTTTACCCGTGTAAGTGATATTAAGTGAATTACGCGGCTAAGTGCGAGCAAGCTGATTTAATGCGGATTCGCCTCTAGTTATCATGCATCATGCGAATGATGCGGTCCTCATTTAAACAGCTTAGCGTTTAAAAAGGAGTCGTTAGATTACTGCACAGAGTAGTTAAACCAGAGACGTTAGCGGAAACTTAAAGCGTAGTACGTAGTTAGGCACACAAATAAAACGGATAGTCGCATAGATGTATTGTAATTGCATATCGCTCATGACAAACTGGATTTTCAAATGAAACTTTTATTTAAATTACGATAAAATTTAAATTACGATAACTCCAAAATAGGCAATGCTAATTTAAGGCCGTTTATAAACCATTTGATAGTTGCCATTGTTACAATTATCCTATAAACCAAGAGCTGTTTCAGGTATAAAATATCCTACTCAATAAGGTAGTGTAATACATATCAGATCTCCTTCATTTTCAGTGAGTGAGAGAACCAACAGTAGGTAGTAATTTTTTGGATTGCGCCCTTATGATTGAATGGCATGGTACATATTTAAGTAGTCTGTGGCAACCTCCAGCGACGTCACCGCAGCACAATGATTGATGGCTCCCGAAAGCAGCGCCGCCGGCGGACTCCAGATTTATCGGCGCGACTCCCCACACAGACGGCCGCATCCGTCGATACATGATTATCTACAGTTTTCCGGTTCTAATTTGATCACCTGATCGTGCAAAACATTTATTTTTATTTTATAATAGATACATAACTCAATCACGTGTGCATAGTATCCAATCTCTAGCAGTTTCATCGGAAGTCTACCGGGTATATTGGTGGCGACCGATCGATATTGCAGGTAATTATGTTCAAAAATAGTTTTAGATCTGATACCATAAGTTGTCTATAGCCGAATTTCATTAAATCAAACATGGCTTGTAGCAGTTATTCCGTTCCTTAATATTTAAATAGAGTACATACATAAGAATAGTTTAAAAATTATATTTCATCGTATTGTACATCATATCGTAAAGATCGTCGTTGATAGATTTATCAAAAATTTAATTATTATTATCGTTAGTTATTATTATCGTATCGTAATTTTTTTTTTGATAAATAACAAATCTTTACGATTTTGCAATGAAATATAACGTGAAGTACATTTTGCTTTAACTGTGTACAAAAAAAAATTAAGTCGAAAGGAAACAGTAAGTCATGCAGTTGAGCTTAGGAAATCAAATTTATAAATCAACGTTAACCCGCTCATTATAGCAGTACGGACTGCAAGTGCGGTTATTACCGATAAAGATTTATAACAGCGCGGGCTATTATCTCCAAAAGCTGTGATATTTGAACCCTTTTGTTGTTACAGCCGCCAGCCAAACAATGAACAGGTGAAACTGCGACCGCCGACCAGTGTTACCAAATGAACGATAAACTCCGGCAGGTCCCGACTTGGAGAGACATTACCGCTCGTAAATAACACTACCTACCTGTTGACTCTTTAAAACTAAAGGCGTGGCCGAAATATGAATAGGTATGAGAATTTAAAACACGTAATGGAATAACAGGTAAAGCTATATCTGTGTAATGAAAACTACGAGTAATAATAACATTAGACGTTGTGCGGAATTCTTTAACTTGTTGCTAGATTATTACTTTACATGCAAACAAAGTTAGCTGTCTTAACCCGTTTTAGAATATCCACCATGAAAGTCACAAAAAGAAGCTTGTTTATTAGCAGATATTTTCATGCCAATATGTTCCCCGCTTACAATCAACGTAAGCTTTGTTTTAATTCTTATGTCCCGATTTTCAACATTACATACCTGGCGCCACTAAGCGAAACGGACCTTCATACAAATGTACCTTTCTTCACGGTTTTTGTGTAACTTTTTGTTGATCGACCGAATTAAATGGTGTCTAGATAAAGGTCGAACTAACACCAGCAGTAATTAGTGGCGATTAATAATCGGTTATCTTGATCGCGGCCGGCTAGCGTTGTAATTGTCCGTTCTATTGAGTTACGATCATTTTCAAACTATGTGTGTCCTTTAATTCTTTGCCACCTATGCTTTACTTAAATGCATTAAAACTAGTTGTAAATTTAGTAATTTTATAACCACACTCATGGTTTTCAATTTTACCAATAGGTATTTGGTCTTGTTCCTGTCTTGACAATTTATATTTGCCAATTTAACAAATTATAGCCGAAACATTGTATAATGAATCAAAATTTTTATTTGTTTCTTTGATTAATTTAAAACTTTCTCTTTATCGGGTAAAGGATCGAAGATAAACATGTTAAGATTCCTTTGTCTGAAATCGAAATCAATTTGTCGGTATGTGTGTCGGCTCGTCTCACGCGCCGTTTATCTACGATCGTGCGGTCGTTTCGCGCATGCGCTGTTCGAGGATTTGCTTCCTCGAACCGCTCTGCCGACCTCACTCACTCCAGAAGGGATAGGAGCATTGTCGACTGTACCCTTCTTGATATCAACATATAATACGTTTGAACATCAACTGATTTGGCACCAAAAACGTACGTGTACACGACTTCAGGTAAAAATTTACTTTTTTTGTTAATTCTTCTTGTAAGTTCTTTAACGTAATAAAGTCAATAACCTTTCATAGGTGGCTAGCAAGGGCTTCACAACAATATTTATCTGATTACATAACTGCTGGTATCAGCAAGTCCTTAACATCATTTAATTAAACATTATCTGACAGTACGAAAATCTGACAAGTGGTATTAAAAAGGGAGCAACGACAGTATTTCACATTATAATATTTAGAAATTCTTCTGACATTAAAATAAAGACTTCACATTGGATTTTAATGTGTGCGTGATTGTTCGAAGATTCGTCTTAAGATTACCCAAATAACGGCCGAGGAAACACACGAGCCGAGTGACGGGCGCGCGGCCCCTCGCCGCGCGCGGCTGATGCATCGCTTGCTCGTCGGCAATGGCGTGCTTCCCTATTTGCACTTATTATTAAACATTTAAAGTTAATCTCCAACATCAAAGCATGTTTATTTTTCTTGTTACAACCTTCAAAAAATTTTTTTGATACTCTGAACGTTCAAATTCTCGCTTGATACATGTGTTTTATTTGGTTATAACCCCAATATTCGTGAACAATTAAACAATTTATTATTTAAAAAACTGGGTTAATTAAAATATAAATAAAAAAGGTAAGCATAATTTTCAGTCATTTGATTGAGATTAACATTTAATATGCTCAGGGATAGAAACAAAGTCTTGCATGTCTACATCCATTTTTTATTAATTTTTAACAGATTGTAAATTTAAAAAAAATTCATGTTGTTTTTAAAGATGACTCAATATAAGAACTTTGATTTGAAAGAATGCCGTACGCATTTTTCGAGGAACACTTTACAACGCAACGCAATATACAACGTAATAATTGCAACTTTAGAAGTTAAAAAACAAACTTTACTTAATTCCTAGTGTAATCAGAAGGATAGACAACACATTTTAAAATAAACCACTGTAATGATGATAAAGTTACAATTTTATAACTATTGTAAATAAATGACAGTTGATTTAGGATTGCACCGTCTGTTAAGCGTCATCAACTTCGATCCGAGTGTCGATTATTTACTTACATGATATATTTATAGACACCGTAAAATACTAATTTAAATAAGGTTGTTATTTCGAAACACCCCACATTATAGCCGTTAATTAGTACAACGTTTACATCGCACCCTCAATATTTCCTTGAATTTTGAGGTTTTCAAAGCGCAACCCATTTTGGTAACAGGTTCAGTAAGTTATTTAACGCACACTTCCTTCACATCCGTAAAATGCGGTTTAATGTGTGGTTTTCCAGGGTTTGCCAAAATTGGCCGCTCTACATACTGTTTTATACATTGACCTATTGAGCCTGCGTTTCTGCGACACCTGCAGCACCTACCCGCACCGGCATCTTTGTAACGACTGTATTGTTATTTGGTGTTTCGAATTTATTATTCGCCCCGTAACTCAAATATGTGTCATATATTAAACGTACCTGTGAAAGCTGATTAAAATAATATTCTAAATTTGGTCCTGCTATACCTACCTACATATGATATAAGAAGATTATTTAATAAAGGGGTACAAAAGTTTTATTGATTATTCACATGAATTAATCCTTTTGCTTACCAAAATTTGACCATACTCTTAAATCAATAGAATAAGGGCCCAGTAGTTATGTGGTTAGAGTAGGTACGCGATTACATTTGACAGGCGATCAGTTCACGGAAACCCCAGGTAGGCGCCGGCCTGACCCCGACCAGCGCTGAACCTGCATGACGGATCAGATGCCCTTGGATGATGGGAATCAAGCACGTAATTATATAAAAAATATATATATTCCCTGTGTCATCTTGAATCTTCTTTTTAATTGTATGTATAATATTTTTAATTTATTCATTTCTTCTAAATAACTGTGTAATAAAAAAATACTGCATGTTATCTAACAAGAGTATTACATTTATTCCCATTTAACTGCACTTTAAAATATAAAACGTTCATTCAAACCAAACCTAGAGAGGAAAGTGCAAGTTACATTAATATTTTCTAGAACGTTTGCGCTGACTACTTATATAAAATCATGAACCTAATAGCACTTACATATTATAAACGAAGGTATTTAGTAAAGCAAACATAAAAAATTATGAACCGATAGAAGACTCATAATTTAATAACTTGAATACAATTTTTGTAGACCTTTATTGTTTATGTTTCCCATAAAGCAGGACTTGTCATTAAGTTGAAAAAAGTGAAGCATGCAAATTGTAACAAAAAATCGCTGGAAGACGCTACATTTTAGTATGAGTACCAAAAGCAAGGCTTACGATAATTGACTCGGCTAAACAAAGGACCACAACAATAAAGGTAACGTCAAACTAAGCTCGATTTTGACTTTTTTACTCACGCCGAATTAAATAAGTTGTTACGTACGATTACACATACGTATTTGGTTCGAAGGAATTCGGGTAGGTTAAGACAGAGCTATGAGTTTTTTTCTGTGATCGAAGCCGCGGTAGGTAGACCAGCAAACCAGCAGTAGCTGATCGCTTGTGCGTTAGCTCAAACAAATCGTATGCTGTCTCCTCGTATCTCGTCACTTCTTTCATGATTGGCCGACTACGGTGTGGAACGAGAATTCTACATAGAGGCGAGAAAAAGTAACTAAACTAAAGGGAACTTGAATTGATATGTGTTTTTTTTATATTACAATTGTCCTACTTATTATCAGTATCTCGAAGATATGCAGATTAAAGTGCAATACTTATTTATGTATTATATACATATATTTATAGGTAATTATTAAGTAACACCAAAGAATTAAAATTGAGGAAATAAAATAATTGACGTTATCAACATATAGGATTATTGGTAACGCGTGGCTCAATCACAATTTAATAATTACTAAATAATCCCGAGTCCGATGCGGCTTCCGACGATTAAAACAATTTCGGTCGGGTTTCGCTTTATTCTTTTTGTGAGAGGCCAACACGATATCGTGTTTCCATAAAATCACCGAAGCGACTATTATTACGCGGTCATGCTTTGTTTTATGTGAAGGTTTTTATTTGTTTAAAACTAAACCTTGTCGTAGTGCGTTTATAATTTTATTTATGTTGTTTGGAACGTATGTTAGAGCATTTCTCTATGTCTAAGTGAGATGTCCAGTAGCCTAGGTAACTCGATAACGTGGATATCGCTCTGCCTTCTCCCGAGTATTCGGTACGATTAATATAAAAAATACTTTTGTTTTAATATTTTCAATGCTATTCTTCATACTCTGTGATAATTAATATCAAATCGTAATCGATTAAACAATATATTTTATTACAATGGGATCACTTTTTTATTTAATGAAAATATTTTCAGATAAATAGAGCAACATACGTCTTGGAATAAGTGATTATACGTGACAGGCTCAAAACGCAAATTTCCATACTAATACCTACTGTATATTTAATAACAATAGCGATATAGTAATTAGAATAAAATATTTTAATTATAATAACAAGGTATAACTGTAAGAAATACGTAAAAATAAACACAATTTAAAACGAATATTCAATTTTCCGTCGTTTATTTATTTATGTGCTTTTCCTCCGCATTTCTTATATCATTATAATATACATAATACATGTCAAACTTTGTTAAAAACTAACAAGTCTACCGAAGCAAAAAAATACCATCTGGCAATACGTAACGGTTCGCCGGAAAAAATTTAGACCTTTTTGGTTGAACTCGGTAGCTTTCACGCATCATAGGGTTATTTTGTATTTGCCACGTGTTCTGTATCTAAGTGCATTATTGGAGAAACTAATTCAATTATAGTTATTCAAATATTCAAATACAACTCATAACACGATATTGCAATTATTATAGTCAGCATTTTATAATAGTCCGAGTTTACGTAATTGTCTCCTGACTCTACTAATATCGTGTGGCGACGCCAAATAAAACATTCAGGAGCCATATTGAACGATTAACGATACCGTATGATGTGTATAGTTAAATAAGATAGAATAAAAACAACAAAAACTATTTGATTAGAAGTAGTAAAAAACAAAACGGATCAGAAATGGTCGAGTCCCACCTACCAAGTTCCCACTGTCCGTCGCACGCTCACGTAACTAAATACAGGATGATAATATTGTAGGACGCCTTATCGGAACGTTTATTTTAATTCGATCTGTCAGAAAAGAGGCAAAAAACTCTCGACTTGGGCATAGCTACTGGGCGCATCGGGCGCCGCGAAGTAACGTGATCACATGAGCATAGAGAATTCCATCACTCAATATATTCCTATTAATGAGAATCGTCTGGCTCTCTCAAAATAACATTTAAATAAAAGCGTATTACTGTTTTAAATAAAAGCAAGCTATAATTTTTTAAAGCATGTTACACTGGTTAGTTAGTAATTGACTTTTGTATGCGTTATACTCAGAAAAAAAAAACCATTCCGTTCAAAGCAATACTCTGTTTTATTCAAGCCATAAATTGTTGATTTTATCACTTACTTGTCTTGCAACTTAATAAAGGCCTGAATGTAAAAAATGCAGGATATAATCGAAGGAAATATTGATGAGCAAGAACATTAATGAAAAAGTATCACAATTAATAATGTAAGCAAATTATAACAATCGCCGGAATAAGACGAGTGCGGGTCGATTACGATTAAAATACTAGGAAGTAACCGGGAACGATAAAGCGTGTCATGTTTTATATGAGTCGGTGATGTATCGTGATTCGTACGCGAAGTGAAACAGTGGCGTTCAATAAAGCGATAATCTGAGCGGCGGCGGGTCCAGGAACCGCGTCGGGTTTCGCGGTGGGACGAGGCGCGCGCGACCGCGCAATTTCCTTGCCACAGACTGTACCTACTACAAGTACGGACGCGCGATTACCAACGACATGTCGCTTCACAAAGAAATGACAAGCGTAAAGCTCATAATTCCACAAGCGGCCTTATTCCGTACGGAACCGCGTCTATCTCAATAACGGCAATCAATGCTTTATGCCGCTTGCTTGCCTACCTATGTTACTACAATCTTTGCCATTAAAACTACTACCCGTACAAAATTATTTTAAAAAGCAGTCCTAATGTAATCACTATCTACGAAGTCTAGTATTTAATCGTTCCTTACAATACGATTTGATTCTGGGAGTTATATATTAACGTTAGCGTTCATCAACATACAGTTTATTTCGAAGTGTGTGGATGCCAAACGTTCCTCTCCGACATTTAACCGGAGGCTATTCATCGTCTTGCAGCGTCAAGAAAAAACGGTAGCTAACTAGGAATTATTAAGCCATAGACGCTATAATTTTATAAATTATCAAAAATTATATTTCGGTAGTCAGTGGCCAGTTACAACATTTTTTATAACATCCCCAAAATATTAACCGAAAAAAAGACGTCAAGAGCACGCGACACGCGATCGTGGCGTCTGTCCAGGCAAAAAAGTAACATCAATAATGAAATCTGTGCGGGTTTCCATCATATTAAACGGCTATAAATTATCCTAATAGCTGCAAATTACCAATTCACGGAGACCCGTACCGCACCCCTGAGAACTAGCTAGTTAAAATAGCTTTGACCAATTTTTTCTTTATTTATAAGTTCCATAGGAAATAGGTATGCATCTTGACCTGGTATTTCCGAACAATGAACAGTATAAAGTGAAAAGAGTAGTTTGTTTTAAAACGACTGAAGGAAGTGTTCATATTTATTTTCTATGATATATGAAATATTGTACTTTCGCTTGGGTAATTTTTTTTTTAAATTTAAGCAACAATTACTTAATTAAAATTATTTTAATTGAGTAACTATTACTTAACAGCACATGTGTACATACTATACTTGCTTTTTCGAATATTCTTGTGTACAGAAAGAGCACACCAGTCTTAAGGCTGCTCGTAAGTCTGCTTTTTAGTAAGTACTACGAATAGGTATATGAAGAGCTTTGCCGGCTTTATGCATAGTTTCTGTATACCAAAACAAACTGTATATGGTAAATTCCGTCAGAAACAAAATTACAAATGTTTTTACTGTTGTTGAGAAAATTTTCATAATAAAAATTTAAAAACAATTATACTTCAGCGCTCTCTTTGACAAAAGCTTGAAACCAAAAGGAGTTTCTACAAATCATAATATCTGTACCACACTTACGCCCTCTATGTCCATTGTGAAGTAAGGTTCTTTCCTTTATCCATAGATGTCACTGCACAAGGTAAGAAATATAATTTCCAAGTGGAATATTAAACAATTTGTATCAACAACTTATATTTTTTATTAAAGGTTTATTAAAGCTGTCGTTAAAAAAATGAACTTCCTACATTAAACTTTGCTCACCCACCGCCATCTATGAAAGTGGTGTAGTAACTGTTGTAAGGGAATTTAAGTACTTATATAACTCCTTTTACCAAAACTACATTTAACTTCACTACTACAAATAGATGTCTCTGTCTACCACACATTAGCGAATCGAAGATATTAAATGTTTCTATGTCTAAATCTAGAACAAAATTCTTTGTATTTATAAATGTAGTTTTACAAATAACCGTCTCAATCTATACGACTGCACAAACACTTCCTAGTGCTCAGGGCCCAATCGATTGTTTCTTGATCAAAATAATGATATCCATACCAGCGACGGTCTAAGCCATTTAAATATCTTAGCATTTCCCACACTCATACGTACCCACCTGCGCTCTTGTAGGTCATCAATCCTTGAATCCTCAATTTCCAGAAACAACTTATGCGAGTTGCAAGATGAGAGATTTCATAAGTAGGTACTACCTAAATCTCAATGAGGCATTTCATGTTATGTAATAATGAGTATATACTCGTAGGTGTCCAGAAAGGTAAACCAAAGTCATGTTACGTTTCCTCTTAAAAGTAAGTCATTTTTCCCTTTTGGTAAGGCTTTACGAATACATAGATTCACTTACTAATATTTTTAACCGAGATCAAAAAGGAGGATGTTCTCAGTTCGGCCGGTATATTGGTATTATGTTATGTATTTATTATCATTATATTCTACCCCTGTTTTACACTAGGCTGTAATAGGTCACCTATTACTAGTACTCGAACTTTAGGTGTCCTGATGACAACTACTGCAATAATGACAAAAACATTTCATACGCAGCTATATTATACCTACAATTGGCATTTGTTATAGAAAATATACGAAGCATGTTATAATGACCGGATATACGATAGTCTTAGCTCTTAACTTTTACTTCGCTAACGCAGTGACCCAGATAGCTGAGACACTCGGTAATTAATAGAGTTCACAGTTGATGGAATCACGAAAGTTACTCTTAGCTCGGCGGAAATCACATATTTATTCAATCAAAATAATCTTTCTATATGCTCCAGTAGTTGCGGGAATTACCAAATAACTTATTTGCTTAATTTACGAACTTCAATTCCTCTCTACATTACCTGTCTAAATATTAACGCATATCGCCGATACTACTCGTTATATCCGCGTATACCTATTACGTATGTATTATCATGAAAATTTGCTTGAACCTAATTGCAATCCGGAAATTTAATTGTCATAACTCGTCCTAATCATAACATAGTCATACAATACAAGTTTTAAAATACAGTCTGCGAAGTATTAAAATAAAAAGAGAGTAAGTTTTCGTATTATAAAATGTTGTGTACAAAGATCTCTAAAATGTTTCTGCAAAATTATAGCAATAGTGTAAGCAAACTGTATAGTACTTATGGCTGCAATCCCTTCTACGTCCCACTTCTAGGCAAGGGTCTCTTCTGCATCTGCGGAAGGCTTGAAGTACCTATAGGTACTCCACTGCGCAACTGTAGTGAGAATTGGGTTAAATTCGGATTAGTGGCCAACCCATTCATTAACCGGTGTACCCTACACCCGGGTTATTGGGTTACAACTGGCATATAGGTTACAACAATTTCCACTAGCGATGAGCCAACCAAATGCCGACCGCGTTTGGTGTCGCTTAACTTTACAAATTGTTTGTAATCTGCAGTCGCATCATAAGTACGAGTAATACCTGTATGTATATTAACGTGACATGTATATGTACCTATTACAAAATTGGTCTTTAGCAGATCATAATATATATTTAGGTTTTTGCGTTCGTTCTAAACCTAACCTTGATCAGCTTTATAACAGAGTCTATTATGACTCGATTTTGTATAAATTCCTCATGACTCATAATTTAATAAATTTATCTTCCTTTATGTGGTACCTAAATTTACTATATTATACGACAAAAGGTTGTGTGAACCTAATAACTAGATCGAGTTAACTACACGGTACATTGCATGTTTAAAACATAGCAACACCATGAAACGATGCAATCACAAGACCAATATGTAAACAACACACTACAACGTAGCCACTGAAGGTTAGTGCTGGCGGACGGAGTGGTGGCGAAGCGACTAATTTAGTAACAATATTAAATCAACCTAAAATATTTCTACATACGATTGTTATTATCGTAATAAAATTACGTTTCTCGTCTTAGAATTGATTTCGTCATTTTATTTACAACCCTATTTAGAAGTATATTAGGTTGAATTTAAATTGTTCCGAAATTAATCGCTTCGCCGCCACTCCGTCCATTGGCGCTGACCTTAATTCTAACATCACTCAGTTTAAGAAGAGATGAGGTTCCGTCAATAATGAATGTTTGACAAATAACCTTTTTGACCTTCACGCCTCCACGCTCCAGTACGAAACTGGAATTACAATCGGAGAGAAGTTACACATTATTAATGTTCACTATTTATTGTTATTGTTCTAACAGCCTACATAGGAGTTTTTTCAGCCTTCACAATTTCCACCTTGTTTGTTCATATATTCAATTTGATATATAATTTTTGTAGGTACTTGAATGAATATACGAACATGAATATCCTGTACGCCATAAAACTAAGTATAGATACATTTATTGTGGTCTTAAATGTCTATAAATTAATGAGATTTTATTGTCACTTACATATACGTTTACGTTCTGATATAAAGCTTGGGTTTTGCTCTATGACACTAAGCCTAGGGATTTCTCAGAGGAAGCGAATACGGTTCGCATGAGATTGTACATCGCAGCTTAGCCACGCACATACATACGTAGTTATACGTTATTCACGTGTACGGATTATGTTCACTGTTGATTGCTATAGCCCGAACTATTGGGATGTAGACAACTATTCCTATAAATGTATACCAAGTTAGATAGTTTCTTACCTCACAAAATTATAGGTCAAAGGTAATCATTCATAACCGTCATAAGAAATATGCAGGTATGTATACTGTTGTAAGTTATTTTATGCAATTTGTTAAAAACTGCGTCACCTCAAGATATTTTTAAATAATATCAACTCGGACCCAACAATCATATGAACACACATGTTACGGAATTTAATCGTCTCTGGTATTAATATAAGTGAAATCATAAACATGATACCTACACGGTAAATTGTTGGAAATAATTAAAGGGTTAGGACTATTATAGTCGAACTCATGATATTCTTCACTACCCCTTATGAAAATAATATGGTGTACCTATATCTGATACAACATTGTAAAGAATTAGGTACCGGTTCCAATATTGCCACACCGTACACCACGTAAAAACTATCAGAAAGAACTTTACAGAAATCGTATACGGAAAGAAAAAGCCTTAAATAAGTCTGTTCTGTGCTCACGGAATACATCGAAAGAAACGAATATGCGAACGTCGAGTTGAAGGATAATATCACAAAAACGTTGCAGATAAAAAATATGGCGTGTTCAACCCACTAACCCCGAGGTGGAGTAGAGTCGTAAATCATACTCCGAGCCCTTTCACGTGTGGCCATAGACGGGCATTGTACGCCGATTGAACTGTTAAAACCGTTAATGGTTATACTCCTGACTGTAACCGTTCCATAAAGATATTAATCGCTTTGGAATCGTACGAGTACACGAATTTATGTACGGCTAATAATTCCGTCACAAGCATAAAGTGTATATAACCACCCCTTTACCTATTAGAAGTAACTGTTTCTTTGAGATACCAAGAATCTAATGCACACCTCCTCGACTCCAGATACATGTTCATTAACTTGCTTAATGTACACTAATTCATTATTAACTACACAGATACGCATTTAAATTTACGATCTATAATGTACCTCTTAACAATAAAATCTAGCGATAAACGTACCCCGTTCAATCTAGTATACGCCCAACCTTTAAATTATACATCCCTTGTTAATGTCTCCTTAAGTATACGAGTATATTAGGTTTTTTATAGGTATACCTTGTAGACTCAGGCAAAAGATTACTTGCAAGCTTCAATTTTGTTTAAAGAACTAAGTAATTATATTGTGAAGAAAAACACTATTGTATAACTAGTGTTTCTTGATAAAACACTATTGTATATATTTTTTTCACGCTTTAATGGTCCACTGCTAGACCAGGTCTCCTCTCGTTGTGAAAG
>DWQT01000656.1:0-20748 GCA_018244895.1 Myscelus amystis hages | reverse complement strand
TTTGTATACGAGCTCACTATAACAACGAAAACTTCAAAACAAACACGACACTCGTACGTTCTGCTACTTTTTTATTTGATTTAAAAACTACTACAGGTTCCTTATCCCAATCGAAGTATAAATCCTAATAATTTATGAATACAAGGGATATTGCATCTATTTACAACCAATACAATATGTTCAGTAAACTGAAATACATACATATAACTGTGTCAATAGGCGAGCTCATCGAGTCATTCAAATGTCTGTATGGGAGGAAGGCACCGGTAGAATCGAAGTGCTCTTCGCTATACTGTACGAGTACGTTTGTTTCGATTGGTATCGAAAGTCATCGATTCAGTCAGTGACTATAAAATTTCAATTAAAAATTCAAACATTCAACAACTCGTTGTAAAACAATGTTTTTTCAATCTTTATCGTGGCATAACGTGTGACTGTAAAGTCCTATAGAAATATATATAGACAAACAGTATTTAGGTTGGCTAGGTGACACCGATCACATAGATTGTTTATTACCTAGCTAGAATGAATCAGTTAAAAAACCCCGATTGAAATCCCCTTACACTATTTACACAAACTCGTGTACATAATTATACCGACCCGCCATTATATAATATAAAACATAAATAATCAGATTTTTAACACATTGTAATTTTGAAAGTTTTACCATTATGTTTACATGTAATGCTTTTGGTGAAATTGAAAAAATTAAGAGTATTTCTTGTCAGCGCAAAAAGATACTGTTATGTGTAGTAGCTACGCAACATCTTTAAAACTTAAACATTCACGCCAGAGACTGGACACCTAGACTTGTTGTAACCAGACCAAGTCAAATTCAAATCGTTTTATTCATTATAAATACTCAACCAGAAACAAGTACAATAACGCGGGGGCATAGGCGAAACATTTTACCCGGGAATGCAAGCTACGTGTCAGCCCTGTACAGTGCGCAAATTCCAATGTAGCTCTAAACATACTCTCGCCGTCAGCTACATTTCCATCCCACAACCGCGCATACAATTTAAATGTCATCCTCTTTATGCGGTAAAAATAAAGCGAGGGCGGTCTGCGTCGCGCTTTTTGCCTTTTCAACCGATTGCCCCAGTTCTGATTCGGGTGGCGCGACATCGGGGCGCGTAACATTTTAAACGCAATTGCCACCAGTGGGACTTTCGTGCGAGTTATATTTTTTTATCTTAACTTAGCAACTGGAAACGGGATCGAATTTTCCGCTACGTAAAAATGCGCACAAAAATCCAAGTACATTAATTATGGGAGTACAGTCGCGAGCAGTCCGTTTTCTGCTAGTTACATAGGCCTCAATTAATTCACACCGTGTGTACCCGTATGTACGAATAGTAAAATAGTCTGATCTAAATTACGGGATTACGGGAACCATGCGTATCCTCCTAAATCTATGATTAAGTGAAAGCACCAACTCATTTTCTGTTTTTAACGATTTGGCTGAAACTGAATATAAAATATGTAGTAACGTTCTAATTTTGATCACCAAACAACTCAAGAACATAAGCTCCACGCCTATGCTACTCCTATCATTATTGATATTGACCATCAACCTACCGCCAGTTTATCTCAGCTTAAGGTAATTTGTTCTAACAATCACATTCAAAGATTCAGTGTTTCAACGGTTGTTGTAAACGTTTCGTGCAAATTGCTTTCAGTTGTCCAATCATTCGGTCGGAAAAACGCCCGAAGCGGTATCGGTGGCTCGCTTTGGGCCTTTTTACCTTTCAAACAATCAGCGCGCCCTACTTCTTATTCCGTCCACGTAGTGCCGGAGAGCACTGTCATCTTAAATGGCGTTGTACAACTTCGGATACCTTTCTTTAAATATCGTGACTAAAATGTCTTTGGTTGGTTTTATTTTACATTTATCCGTCTAATTAATAATTAGGGGATGATTTACAGTCAATTTCAATATGTTCGCTCTCATTTTTATATATGTATGTACTTTTGTTATTCAATCGCATGTTGGTTCTTTCATACAATAATAAAACAGGTAAAGTAACCCGAATAAGCCTTATAAGATAAGAATACCTTTGCTAAGGACTGCTTTACTTACATTGCTTGCTACTTACTTACTTTGCTTGCTAAGGACTGATTTACTTACATGGCCCTATAGGATGTTTCAAACACCCGGCCGCTATACTTTACAGCGTATCATACTTAACACAGGAACGTAAACGCTAAGTATTTTCTACTGACGCTGCACTGAATCTCGGCGATTCTATTTCCGACGGTATTAATGTGCGTGTGTATGATAAGCATATTTCTAATATAAAGATGATTTTGTAAGTGTAGCCAGATGACCGTAACGTTAACAATTCAAGATAAATGAAGTTATCCTTTGTTATGAAAAATCCAATGTAAAACAGAGCTGGCAAAAGCAATGAAAACTCCCGGTTAATAGCCTTTAACGTGTGGAGCGGTAATTGTTCTATATGCAATAACGGATAAATAGAACCATTATCTGAATTTTAAACTAAAAACTAGTCACACGCGTACAAGATAAGGAAAACCCTAAACGTAGAACCTAACCTCTACGCAATGGTTATATTTTGAGGCCTTTGTCTTACTGGCCTATAAACTGAACCAGTTATTCAGTGTTGTTGAGGCTTGATTTATAAGTTAGATAGAAGTATGACGTGAATTTGACGCAGATTATAAAATAATATATTTACGTATGTATATATTGTATAAGGTATATATCAGAAAATCTTTATGGTACTCGTATATTACACATACATCCGAAAATAACGCGTAAAATGTCACGACGATTCAAAGGGTGCTCAACCCAATTTAACGTTCTTCAATTATTCCCTACAAGAACAACCGTATATTATTGGTTGACTTTAACTTTGTGAGCAAAAAAAGCCTTTTCATTGACTCTCAAATACGACCGACTTAGCTGTTATTGACATTAAGCAGTTTTTATTCCACGTAAAATGTTTTCCTGTCTCTATGAGAAGTCCTTACCTACTCTGTTTTCATTGCATTCAGTCGATTACGACAAACGAGTCTAACACATTTTTATTGTACTCATATTGAAATAAACGTGCTGAGAATTACGCTGTAACTTTATACGCTGTAACTATGCAGTAAGCTTTATATTGATCGGTCATATTCTTTTATATCTCAATACCAGCATACTGAGTATTATTATCATTCAATTTCCCGTAATAACACTCACATTCAATGTATTCAATAGCTGCTCCGATTGATGGGGTCCGATAACGTAGTGAAGGTTACAATTATAGCGACGTGTATGGCGTATTGAAGTAAAATTTCAACGCTAACAAATGAGCGCTTTGTAATAGGGAGCACGCACTGTCCGTTGCATATTTATGAGCGGCCGGTAACCGAGCGATCATTACCAGACGCCGGCTATCGGACACTTCCATTTCACGGCGACCGCGCGGCCGTCACTCAACTGACTACTTTATATAAACGCTAACAGCACCAATCTGTCTCTGTCGCCCTGGTGCTTTTTGTTAGGTTTTACATGCAGCACAGTTTTATCACGAATCAATACTTTGCCAAGGAAATTGCAGTTTTAAGTTAACAAATGAGATCTATTTGTATTAAATAAATGCTCATTCATCCCATTTTTATGAAAAAGATTTCCACTTGGCTTGATTTATCACGTGCTTGTGTCAAATGCTGAATTAACTGATTAAGTGGTTTACAGTGAACAGATAATTATTTTTATAAAATTAATACAAGCGCTTAGTACCTTAACACCTTTATATTGTAAATATTTTTTATTGATTAGTATTTAGTTTAATTATTTATTAGCTGTACATATTGTTAATTTATGTTTAGTTTGTCATTGTACATTTTACTCTTTAGTAATATAAGCGCTTACTGCACACTAATCATGATCGTACTTCAGTCTTAGGCAGGCCCATTACACGGTGTCTGCTCGCAGTAATCAGTCACGCGTCTTCGTTACATAGCAAGACACGTCCCGCGCCCTTTGAAGTCCTGGTATCGATTGATTTATTAGTTCTGCACGAACTTGAGTATTAAAGATATGTAGTAGTTCTACTATTTTCTTCATTACAAATTAGTTGAATTGTCTATGTCTATGTATCTATGTATTGTGAAATAACATATCAAATGTTTTATTAGAAAAGTGTAGACTGCAAATACATCGACTAACGCAGTTAATAAGACAGCGTAACGAGGTAAGGGTGTCTATTATATATCGCCGTGGGAAGTGATAAAAGGGAAATGAGGTTGTAGTGAAACGCGCTAAGCGTTTCTGAGCCGGAAAGTAGAGCGTAATAACGAGTTACATACTGTCGCACTGGTACGGACTGCGAGCTACGGAGAAGTTCAGCGACGTAGGCGTCGCGCTACGAGACGTAGCACTTGAATATGAATAGAAATTGACTTTATCCAAACGAGGACACTCTTAACACTGAGGGGTGACCTGACTGTAAGTGGTCAGCGACGTACAAGAACACTCAAAAAAAATATAAAGAACTTGGACTTATTGTCACCTGGGAAACAATACGACTAATGGTCATACATACATTTATGTATATAAACGTACCAACAGAAGCGGTCAAAAAAAGAGCGTATGTACATACATATGTATAGAGAAAACAGAAGTTTCAGTATCATTATTTACCTCATCTCTACCTGTAATAAAATGTTAATAAGTTAGGGCGCCGCCGCCTCTTGTATAATAATGAAGTTTTCGAAGACTTCATATAAAAATATAGCACGAAGGCCTTTTCATAAAATAATAATAATAATATCTTAGGACAATTCCACACACGGCTGTCTGATTCCAAATTAGGTCATTTATTGCCTGTGCTATGGTAACCAGACAGCTGATATAATTACATATATACATATTATATGTACTTATATAGATATTTATATTACGACCAGACACAGAACAAACAAATGTGCTAATCACACAAATGTTTGTCCTGGGTGGGAATCGAACCCACAACCTCCGGTTTCACAGTCAGGATCTCTGACCGCTCGACCACGAGGCCATTTATTCGTTCGAATTTGGATGAGTATTTCTTTTTGCGCCTCTCTTCCCTATGTCATAGCGTTTCGGGAATACCTCCTGAGGAAGTTTATTACACATTTCACATCCTGACGAGCGTTAAGCTTGCATGTTTTAAACGGGAACATTGTAGCGCAATTGAGTCGGAACCATACCCACAATCTTTTTCAGCTGCCTCCAGCCATTTACCAGTCCCGAACAGAGTGGAATATTAGTTGATGTAGTAGTTATTGACGAGACGACAATTTCCGGTGCAATCGCCTGCCGACTCTACGGCTTATTGAGCTCGCCAGTGTATATCAGGCCATGAACAACGTAACGTACAATAACAGAGTACTGACTAATAACCACCGTGCTCAAATGTTATTGACACTTCTCTTTGCCCTGTGCTTTTGAGCCACTTGACGACTATATAACAGTAGAATAATACAATATTGTAACGGCCTTAATTTATAGGACACGGCCGAAATAATTAACGTGTTTTAAGAAGTTATAGAGATTAATTAAAGTGCTACGTCATTGGGGATACAAGGTCACGCGCTCCAATAGCAGAAAATATTACAGACAAAAACATGGAAAACTCGTGTAATCTACTTTAAAATTCCCCCCAGAAAAAAATTCATCCCAGAAGCTCAAGGCACTTCAATTAAAACACCAGATTATGCAAGCGGCGTTAAATAGAAGGTGGTCGGTATTCAAGCGTAGAAGTAATAACAGGCGACAATTTGCTGCGAGATTACCTCCGCTTAAAGCTAATTGGAGTGGCGTCAGCAAACGTTGGTTGCAGTGCAAAATAGTTGAAAACACACGTGCGATAGTGCGGCGATAGTGCAGCGACAGCGCGGTGACACACGACAAATATGTCACGGTTGCATTCATTCGTATTTGTCATGGACATGAAACCGATCGCTACGTTTGGAAAATATAAGACATAGTTGTCGGAAAGGCGGGCGTGAATGTACATATCTAGTATTAGTGTATCTTTGTCCTATTTTACGCTCCCACTTTATATGCATATATGTGCGAGGAAATCGCAGGCTTAATTGCTTCATGGTATCTAGTCTGAAATGATATTTTCCGTGCGGTGTAAACATAGCACGGGTTAGTAGGAGCGACTTGATTTTCCGACGTTGTCCTAATACTAGCTCGGGACAATTTCCGGGGAGACTGGCTGCGTCGCACGCTCATTGGACTAGCGGCGGGACGTGTCGGAGAGTTCGGAGAACGCACGAGGCGCGTGTTTTGAAGAGATGTTTGTTAAACTTAGCTATCAATGTAGGGACCATTTTTTTAACAACTTATTTCACCACCATATGTCACTATCACAGTAATTAATCAAAATACAAAAGTACGTTACTGATAACAATCTCCATGTACAAACACGAATGTGCTCGTGTATCATTTGTTCCTCATTTTTCCATTAACCGCTAAGGCTTTTCTTTACTATTAAAACGATTACCATACAAAGAGAACATAAATTAATTATTTTAATGTAACACCTACTGAAATAGCAAAGGTTAAGGTTAATTAACGTTAGCGACCGGGACTGTCTTAACCTGCTCTGACGCACGAAACGAAACGAATACGCTAGTGAAAATTTGTCACTAGCTGTCACCCGTCCGTCCTTCTCGGCCTGCCGCCGCTTGCAATCTGTAATCGCGTCAGAGCTATCCGCACTGAATTTACTTAGTACTCTCCCATTAGTCTGACTGTAGAAACAAAAATACTCAGAAAGATTCCTGAAAAGAATAAATAAAATATACATTATATTCATCGAAACAGGCGGCTGAGACGTTGATCTTTTTTCCTATAAAAATTTTATGTCACCATTTCGGAAGATGGCCAATCAAAATCAGAAGATTCATATGCCATAATTATTTATGGATGAACACTTTTGAAATTATTTATAATTTCAATATATAACACGTAATATATAAGGAGTCCCTACATTCCGTTTAGACATTTGAGCTATTCTTAGTTTGAGGAAAGATTGGCTAGTTCAATTTCCAAGCACGTTTGCGTTCTGGTAACTTGTGATGCTATCGAAAATATACTGCTGTAAGTAAAACTGATATTTGATATGGAAAAGCCATAATATATTTATTACACGCGTTTACGACTAACGTACTCGGAACGAAAACTAAGACTAACATTAGAAATACACGATTACAAGAATGTTACTCAAGACTACGTTACGTTAAAATTACTATGCAAGTATTATTATTATTAAACGATCATACCGGATTCCTTACAGGATAGGCAGAAAGCACTGAATGTCAAATATATTTATCTCATTGCTATTCAAATACCTAAACATCTACCTTTATGCAAAAGGCGTCACTGAATTTGACTAATATCAATCATAATAAAGAAGTGTATATAGTTTTATGTCCATCCGTTTGAAAGGATTGTATTTCATATTAATTAGCTATTTAGACTAACAAAGCATGGCAAGTTAGGCCTTAATACATTTACAACATTTACGCACACATACAATATTGGGAAAACGAACCGTCCAACCAGAAATAAACCACGACTCGCCCCCGAAGGATGCGAATGCGCGATAAACAATTTATGGAGATCACATTTTCTGAGTAGGAGGTGCCGGTATTCTCCACACGTAGTGTCGTAAAGACAAAGCCAGAATATTGTGTTATAAGGAACACTACCACTCTTAGTGCGGGATTTTTAAAGTACAAACCCGCCTGCGCGGGGCGGCAACATTTGCAACATTTCCGACACACCAATCATACAATTATTCGATCATTGCAGATGTTTTATATATTTATGATTTAAAATCTTGTTTTTATCAGTTGAAAATGTTCCGAAAATTGAATAAATTAGTGAAAATCAACAAATCACTTATATATACCGGAGTACGTTATATCGACAACGTATGACACGCAAATACATATTAACAATATTCCAACCTTGGCGCAAAATCAATTTCGTTTCAACTTCTCGCATAAGCGGCGATGAAATATGATAAAATCGAAATATGTGGCAAGTATTGCATTACGTCCTCGACGCTCCGGCAGATTACCGTATAAAATCGCCCCAATATGAAATCCAGAGAGAAATCTTTATCGGGTTCGTAGATACGGCTACAGACATCTATGAAATTTAAAATTGTCATTTTACCAAATATTCCTTTTGAACGTTTACTTTGACAAAATATGATAGGTACATTAGAATTTATTTATTTATACTTTATATTATTTGTAACTTCCACAATGAGTGGACTTCTAGCCTAATGCACTACTTTAAATCCATTTATATCTCAAGTATACATTTCAGTGTATTTAAATTATGTATCTACAAACGCTCTTTATATATTATGGCTATGATAAATATTACTTACACAATAAACGGGTAACATATCGGTATTGACTATTTCGTTATTCATAACACGTTTATTATAATATATAGGGATAGTTTACCGTTCAAAGTTTGATTGTACCAGGGTAATATAAAATGGAAGGCAACCAGGCGCGACACATTACCCGGTAACCCTCGTCAGTGTCCTCGTAACAAGTGACATATAAACCAAACCACGTTACCGAACATTGATTTATCGTGTAGACAATTTTTCTATATGTTTTCTAAAAAAACAATAGCAGGAATACCCTAAAATAATATTGATATACTAACTGACGCGTGTGAAGTTTCGCGTGTCATGAACAGACGATATTATAAAGCATTTCGTTTAGTACGTTTTACAGCAACTATTGAATAAACAGCCCCATGACTATTAAATTCCCGCGTAAGAATAATTATAATGAAAACGATTTCCTTTACTATAAAAAATAATTAAAGCCCGTCCGTGGTCACTTGGGCGACATCAAACTGAAGCACTCAAGCGCACCGCACAGCCCAGTAACCGCCGAGGCACAGAATACAAGCCCCAACAGTTCTGAAGCGCGACACGACCTGGCCCCGTAAACCTTGAGCACAGCGGGATTATTCATACCCGAGCGAATATTGCCACGAGGAAGACAGAACGGTGCGAATGTTGGGAAGCGTCAAGCTTCAATGAATTATAAATTCATCATTGAGCTGAACATTTCGCTCTTTGAAAAATTGTATCTCTTTACATTCGGTGCTAAATACACACATTTCAGCAAGAACAACAACGTTATGTACATTTTAAATTAGTATATTTCGTAATTGTATGAACACTGTAGAATAAACAGCACCCGAAGAAATCATACAACAATAGAAAGCCATGGTATACTCTATAAAATACAAATACGGAAAATGGCTTGTAACGATTGCTAATACTTCGAGACTGGACAAAAAATACGCCTAGCTTCTGTCAGTATTGCGGTGGTCGTATTCATTAGAATGACTCGCGTATTTTCCTGTTTTTCTAGCTCCAGTTGCACGGAGTAGCAGCAAAGGATTTTACAATTATGTCATCGGAAAAGCTTTTTATATTTAGCGACACAACGAATATATACATTTGCCTATGATTTTTTGGCACATTCATGCAACTGGGTCATAGTAATGGCATATTTATATGCCTACCGTGAGTACCCGTTCAGTATATAATGCGTAAAGCACGACTGAATAAACGTTAGATGAGTGCACGTCATCTCTTTATAGCTTTTATAATTTTATTTTTATTATTTTTTATTTATTACACTCCTAAAGTAGGGAGCACTTTTGTAACATACATTACGTTCGACGAATTTATTACGACCAACGAGGATTTCGGACCTAATCAGAACGTATAAACACACCCGCGATTGTAACTAAACCGATAATCATTAATTCTGTTAATCCTCCAGAACCGAAGAGCGCCCGTGGGACCTATTCATCACCTCAATAATTAGGCCGTATACTGAGGCCTCGGTACCTTTCGATCTAATATACATATGTATATTCAGATAAAAATGGTTACTTATAAAATATCCTAAATGCGAAGTATTAAATACTGAACACTATACTACCACAATCTTAGTAAAAACCATATGCCTTTTCAGTGTTTACTTTTAATATCTGGTAACGAGCGGTTCGCTATTACAACTGCCTCACCAAACTCGATAAACCTGTTGATTAATGTACCTTGTCACAGTCACAGCTTGCTCGTCTAGGACGACTCATTTTTTTCGTACAAAAAATGAGGTGTACCATCGCGATGGTTAACATTATTTTTATGACATTAAGTAACTTATCGGAGTTGTCATGAAGTTTTTCCAGTAACAGTTAATTGAATTGAATAATAACGAATGTTAAATTTATTTATTTATATAGCTACAGAGTGAATTAGCGCCTATTCAAATTGCGCTGGGTCGCAATAGCCCCCTCGCCCCGATCTCGACCCTCGCCCATCGGCTCCGTTTTGTGCGTGAGGCTATTAATACAATACACAAACAAATCCCGATGATTTTCCCGTCCCGTCGAGACAGTTTAATCGCATTAATAAGTGCCAATGAGAGATATTGAACGTATCTAGTTATTGAAGTTTTCATGAATATCTTGTGTTCAACGGAAACGACGAACCTTGATCGACGGTAATGAAAGCTCCATTCATCAACAGTACTAGTTTCAGAATAGCTGAAGATACGTTCAATATTCAACGATATTAAACCTACAACGTAAAATATACTAGAAATAACGATTTGGAAAGTAATTATGAAGTGTACGTGTAATACCGAAACGATTTTCTCGACGCGAAAACATTTCAGAGGGGTCACTAAAAATAGCCCGAGCTTATATAAGGAAGTTCGCGCGGCACTCGAGGCCGGCGAAGTTCGGCCGCGCAGCTGCCGCGCCGGCCCTCCCGCGGCGCCTCCCGGGCTGCTCGGGAGGGTATCACTACTATTCATCGCCCGTTCAATTTATGTTAAAGTTATCATAAAATGTTGATAAACTTTATCATGCACGGGGCAATTTTACAAATACCTAAATAAAAATTGTTTTTATTTACCTTATTAAAAACAGCTTTATAGATTTATAGCATCAGTAATACTTTACATTATAATTATTTATTCTATATAAGCTAGTAAATATGGATTCATTAACTTTTTTTGTAATCGCTTTTGTTTATTTGCAACTGCGCAAAGATTGGCTGGGAGAAAATGCTTTTAGCGTGAAATTGGCCTTTTAGTAACTTTATTTAAGGCACAAACAAAGAATAAATAAATAAATAAAACACATAAAATTATCAATAACAAAAATAAATATTATTTCGACGACAGAAAATACTCACAGACTTATGTGAGTATTTTCGATGGCGAGAGCGATGTTATCATCGACTGAGAAATTCCTCTTCCCGTTCGTATGACGAGAAACAGAAACCACCTTCAAATCGTTGCCTCCGTAATTCATCGCGTTCGCTCGCGGCACGCCGCTACGGGCTACGTTGCTACGCCGCTACCTGGGTGTTCTATATAAAAATACGAAGAATGGATTTCAGGAAAGATTTACCGCGCAATCTACCAAATATGTTTCCGTATTACATATAGCGTATTAAACGGGTCGTGAACATATTACTGACGTATTAATATTAAATTCTATTTATGGAGAAAACGTCTAAAGCCTGAAAAAACAATGTCATTTACTATAATACTTTTTTTTACATAACTATAAAAAATTGATTGCGGACGTACACATGCGGCGGGAGTCAACCACTTTTAACCGTTTTCTGCCAGGTTGCTGGTCTCCCCACATACTCGTATAAATGATCTGTTTTTATCTAAAATGTTTCGTGCCAATATAAACTACGATCGTTCACTGCCGCCACTGTAAGGTTTACTTTATATATTTGCGGGACATAAAGCGCTCCACTGCACTCTTCGTGACTAGATTTGTGGAGCAGCGCGAGGCTTTAGTAGCCAATACTTCAACAAACCACGACCGTTCAACACCTCCGCGCTAAATTCGACATTATATAACATTCAGTGAATACGTACAGCTCCAGGTTAGAAACACGTCTGTGCTCGCAAAATCCGCGAGCTCAAAAATAAGGTGAGCAATTCATTTTAATAGATATTTACAATTATAGGTACTATATGCGAAAGTGTATCAATAAGGTAGTTAATATTGTATGCAAAAAGCGTTCAACTTCAATATTATAATAACAACAATGATATGTAACCATGAGTTGCAAGTGATTTGAAGTTAAAATACTAAAATAAATTAAAATACTACGTTAAAGGACACATACTCGTATCTACGGAATGTGTCTCGCAAATCTGTGCATTTCTAACTAAACTGTCTTCTGTCAAAATAAACATCCAGCGTCCACGCCTGCAGCAGTCAACAGTTGCATATAATGGCGAACAAGTACGTGACTACACTGAGTAAATGTATATTATACTGAGCACTACATTTTGTATTTCTATTATAAACAGGATTTGTAGATTAAGGTCGAAACAGTTATGAGTTTTTGGATGAGGTTAAATCTTTAGTGCGGAGAAAACTTTGCTCGATAATCATACGACATGTACGCACATACATCGTTAACATTTTAAATCCCAACTTATATACATACATATGTAGACGGATGTCTACTTATCGTCCGAACTAGTAAGTAAAAGTTATGCTATTATATAAAAATTTCTTTGAAATATCTTACCCTATTTTATATTACGTCCATTGAGATAGTGCTCTGCTCCAGTGTTTAAAAGGTTTATATGCGAGAGATTTCGGAGCCTGTCGCGCTAAAACGTACTAAGTTTAAAGCAGAGCATTCACTCCTTTAGCTTTCGTTTCACGAACACCGACAAGCTTTAACGATATCTCATCACCGGAGCGAGTCCTGCCCGCGTCGGCTGCGTGTCGTATCTCGTATATCCACCGGTAAAAGCTCGCAATTTTTATATGCCCTAATTCACCGGAAAGTGTGTATACGACCCAAAAGCAAACTGTAAGCGATGACTTAATTTTCGTAATTCCGACCCTGTAATTAAATTTGTACCAAATATACATTTGAATACATAGATATTTAACGTCATTTTCATTGACATGCGCGCGAACTTTGTCCATTTAAAATCAAACAATCGAATACAAAAAAAGAGCGAAAACGAACTCAATAGGGCGAACATAGATCTTCAGATAAGAAATGCCGTTCAAAATAAGTTCCAATAAAAACTTTCTTTCAATACTGAAAGTTAGTCACTGTCTTCAGTGGCTATTTCCGTTTTCTCCCTGAACAGATAATGGGATCTGGAGACTCTTCGCTGTAAGAACTTGGGACAGTGTTAGTGGGAGCTTTACTTAAGCGACACTCTTGAGCTTCACGCTTCACTAAGCTCATTTGCATATCTTAAGTACGCTTTTCCATAGGACTGAACATATTTTTACATGATCATATTTCAGGGAAAGTCTCCAAGCATGTCAACTTTGGATGTTAATGAAGATTAACATTCACATAAGATGGACTTTTTAGTCAAAGTATTGAAAACATAATATGCAAAAAAATATGGTATACTGCAAAACGGGTAAATGCAAACTACAATTCATGCTAATCCTCAGGCTAAATGCATGAAACGAATCATGTTGTACATAACAACGAAAATTCTGAAAAATGCGCGTTACGTTCGTATATACACATAGATAATACACGAGCAAAATTGATATACGATGCAATTTAAAATGCAATTCGCTGATATCCCCTTCGCTTCGGCTGAATATATTGTTATCTAGGTTTCTCTTAGTCGCTATGCGAATGGACTTTTATAGTGCGACGCAAGCGATGTTTTCTTCTCCTAGAAATTGTAATAAGTATTCGATATATAACTTTCTTTCACAAACTTGTAAGCAGTACACGATACTTTAGAATGTCACGTTAAAAAATGGAAAAGTGACAGTAACATGTTAAAAAAACTTCTCATCAAGTATCATGTATTACATATTATAAAATCACGTTGGGCGCCAAATGTAACATGATCGACCGAAATTGTAATTTGCATTTGCTAACATACTACTTGTTGTTCAGCAAACTTGATTGTGACATTTAGTGGCGGCCAGCTTGTTTTATACCTACAATGCTGTGTCTATTAACATACCACGTTCGACGTTTGCGGCCGTACTTTGTGGGAAATGTCAAGCTCTTGATCATTCAACTGGAATGTTGGCGCTGACGACAGTCGGCAAACGCTCAAACGACCTCTGTATACCGATATAACTATTTACATAAGTGGTGACCAATCACCATAACGGTACCGCGAAGAACTAGGTCTAAACTATTTTTATGTAATTAATAAAAAGCTGATACTAAAAACAAACATCATGACTAACAATGTACTAGGATATTTCTTAATTGCAGAACTTAGAGGACAGAACTTGCGGTTTCACGCGAAACGTTAACTATTCTGACAAAAGATATTCAACACCTTATTATATTTGATTTATCCCTCATAATGACACGACATTATTGTGACAATACGTAAGTCGTAATAGAAATATATTTGCCGATTTATAGAATAAACAGAATCGAACTTAGCCGAAAAAGTTCTCGTTAAAAGAAATGGGCGATTGCATGTCTGGTCACTAAAATTAGGCGGCAATAACAAGAAACCCTTAAAAAGGGGGCATGAATGTTGTATGTATATACGGTGATAGCGGGTAGATGATAGCTGGTGCTAGATAATTCAAAAGGCAACCGTACATACAGCGCTCTGTGCGAGCCGACGGACATGGGGCAAATATTAACTTACGATGAAAGTACACTATGCGACGTCATCGAGTGACATCCAGTTAATTGAAGCACTAGTCAACTGCCCGCCGGAATTGTTAAGGACTTCGGCTCTCGAAATTCCAACACACACCCATACTGGCCTTCACAGTGTCGCTACAACTTGCGTACACATGGTTCCAAAGTATGCATATGTACACACATATATGTGTACTCGTATATACAACACACATGCCATGTCAATTATGGCACTGAAATTAACCGATAAAAATATATCGAGTAAGTGGATTAAAATGAACGATTTATTTCCTTAAACATTAGTCCGTCTGTCTGTTTCGTTTGTTATTTGTACTGTTAGTACCCTATGGTGTAATTGTTAATCCCACACGAAATGTAATCAACGGAACAGACTGTTTGAATTGCACGATACCAAAATACATCTTGTTGGGTAAATATATGGGCCAGACCAGCTGTCGCCGATACATGTCCTAATGAACTAGTGTGACAATATATAATACACAATGACAATGAAGTGGATAACGAATTAAATACAAGTGCCCGACTCGACTCTACTTAGTTGAAGGACTTGACTGCATAAATGACATGATATGAATAAAATTCTATTGTTCATAATAAAACTTTACATTTAGGTATCATTATTAAGCAAAACCAACCTTCTGTCGTTTATATTAAGGATGTCTGTAATGGTTTATATTAGAAAGCCTGATAATTTAAGTAATTGAAAATATTACAAGTAGCTTAAAGTGTGAAAAAAGGTTAAAAAATAAACAAAAAACATTAATTCAAAAGGTACACGAACAATAAGAATCATTGAATAATCATAACAATCAAAAGTAAGCGCCATTAGGTTCCATAAAAGAGGCTCTGTCACAAATCTAAATTACGATAATACGTTAAGCCCGAACAGTAAAAATAAAGAATAAAAAGGGGCGGGATCCCGAATTGGCGGCGGGCAATGATCGCATCCGGCGGTCGGCCTTTGTCCTGGGACGCGGCGCCCGCTCCCGACTGAATTTCACTGGGATACTAATTTGAGAAAGCTTTCGCAGCGCGCTCCCAATACTCGTGAATAAATCGCCTACACAACCCGCGCTAAAAGTATTGAAATAATTTTATTTTCAACAACAATGAAATACAATACGTAAGTACTTGCTAAAACCGAAAATTATAATAACCAACCCACACACACCCACATGCTGTCTGATTCCAAAGTAGGCTACTAAATATGCTTATGTTACGCCTGCTCCTGTTAGGTTACCATAATATAGACATTTATCTAATTTCGAATCAGACAACCGTCTGGTTTATAGCCCGAATTAATATTAGTTATTATTTTATTGACGAAACCACATTATAAAGGATGGGATATGGGTGTGCTCGCCACGTATTACTTTAATGTCTTTTATCTATTTCAATCTCAAAATGTTAAAATTCATATATAAATTAAAAGTGCTGATGAGTTCTAAGGGTACTGATAACATACATATATGTAGGTAATCTGTATTGATGGCATTGTATTTGCAAAATGAAATTACTTCAGTCATTACTTAATACATCGTATTGTATTTCATTTTGCGTCCAAACAATGTTGAGTTGAGTAAATACGAAAAGAGATGTTAATAATAACGTTTTCCTCGTGTAAGAATAGCTTCCAACCCGGGCTCTCATAAAAATAGACAGGATCCATAAGTAATTTTGCGAGTTACGTCAGTAATCAATTAATAGACCCCTCGGGCGATTAATGTTCGCCGGTCACGGTGCCCGGCAACACGCGTTATGTTATTAGTTCATGTTTCTCCGGAGAACAACTAACTACTTCTTTATACTTATACTGGTGAGGCTTAATAAAGTTATGATGAGGAGGACAGCTTATTAAAATTCATGAACTGAAATTACGCTGTGTTAGAACTGGCCGTACTTTTAACAATGACTTCTTTTGTGAGTAGTTTCTATTAAATTGTTGTTTTTTATACATGTGACCCCAAGTATATGGCAGACCTCTCAAAGCCCATAGCCCACTAATGATTGTTAAGTGGGTAAGAAACACAGTATATGACCGTTATTATTAAATTTTCATCAGGGCCTTTATGCTTCGGAGGGCACGTTAACTTGGTAATCCCCGTTTGCATTGGTAGGAAATCATCGTTTAGTCTCGTGGAAGTAAGCTGTAGGCCTCTTCGAAATGCAGGAGATATCCGCCCAGCTGTGGGAAGCAAAAAGGTTGCAGCCAACCTTAACTGATAAAACTCAAATAGCATTTAGAATTTCAAAGCTAAGGACCTCAAGTAATTCTGTTCCACTGCTGTCATTAATGGCTTTACGGGATATTAAAAAAGCTATAATTAGCATTTAAAATTGAATGATACGTAACGTAAGTCGTTAGAGATAAATAAACAAATTTACCGATTACGAACGCTACGCAGTGGCAATATTACCTCGATACTAATACATTCTTAATCGAGTAGTTTCGTAGCGCTCAGGCGAAAGCCTCCCTCACAAAGGAACGCAGTAAATGACTGTACATCTATGGTGGGCAAATTGAATGTATCACATACAAAGGATGTTCGTGATCTTTTATTATTCCTGTGGGTTATTTATTTTACCGTCGCATGTAGCGGGAACACTTTACGAGCTTCTCCGATTCATGTTCTTTTTATAATGTTAGGCTTTTTTTATAATTGGGAGCCATTCAGTATTTTATCGCAGTCACAAAACTAATCTCCTTAGAAACTATGTATAATATGCAAAGATGCCTATTTATAATACTATAAATTAGATTTTCATCGTTGCAAGAAAAAAATGGAACGTGTTAAAAATTAAGATCAGTAAGGAGTGTTGCTACGTTGCATCTCATATATCAGACACCAGCGTGAGAAGCGCAGGATTTATCGTTAGCTCCCACAAATTCTCTTTTGCCTGAACCACTAGACCAAGAGGCTCGCCCGTATATCAAAACAGTCCAACACAATTCAAGTCAAGCCCATCACACACAAACGCACTACAAATGCCCGATAGAACCAACATTTCCAAAAGAAAAGTGTAGTTTCAGGAGAGTGCAGAATCCTTTGTGCGTAAAAACCTATGTGAAGTACCTACCACTTCGACAAACCCGCCTTAATGCAGTTCCGCTCCTGTTACACAGAAATTGCGGAAAACTACGCGAGGAAACAGTTGCGTTACTTAGATTTCTCAGAAACAAAATATTATATCACAGATTATCCATATTTATCATAAAAGATTGCTTGTTAAAAGCGAGCACACCATTCTGCCATCCTTTCTGAATAATATGATACGTATGTGATTATAAATATTGTAGTATTTTATGCAATATTAAAGACACGATTTAAATTTGCCTTGCCAATTAAAAACACTATTTTAATTTGAATACAAATTAGGGAAATATTTTCCATATGGCAGCGCAATTAAAACAAACCACTATTAAAATCTAATTAGTCGTTCATAGCCAAGTAACTCTCGTCTGCCTTCTAATAAATAAATGTACCGACTATGTTGTCTTTTTATGACCATTTTAATTGTATTTTATTAAGTTTATTCATCTTATTGATTTATGTACAAAAACCTCGAAACACAATGACTGCAGACAAATGTGCTAAATTACCATCAACTGTACATCTGCATCTATTGGAAAATTTCTTAATTCAGATGTAAAAAATGATTCAGCCAATTGCATAGTTATCTACTCATTAAATGTCACCAAACGGCTGCACAACTGATGCGAAAACACGCTTCGTTTGAATAATTTGCCAAACAAGGGACAAGACCGCTATTTGTTGGGATCGGACTCAAATTCGCTAACTAGTCACGAATATTCCGTTCAGTATTTGCATAGGACGGTCCGCCCAGCGAATTCCTAACCGCATCACGGTATAGAGTATCTGTAACATAAAGCTAATATAATAGGGAAATGAACGATAGCCATAGATAAAACGGATGCCCTGAGGACAGTTATTACCGTGTGGGACGAAAGAGTCGCCGTGATAGGCGTGCGATTGTCACATAATCATCAGTCATAGATTATATCAATCAGAGAACTCAAGCGACCGAGTGATTTGTTTTGTTATGGAGAGTATTCATCATTTAAAAAGCTGTCATCAAATTCAATAAACACATTCAGACACACAAACAGACACTCAAGCGAACTGCAACGCGCAACTGAGCAACGCGCGCTAAGTAAATTATCGACAACGCGCTATTGCGTGCGCCGCTAGCTCGCCACGTGCCCTGACACAACACGCGACATATTATGAGGAATTATTGCACTATTGTTAAACCTGTATGAATAATGATAGCTATTATTCACTCACAGTAAACTGAAGGTGAAATATTAGTTTATACGTCTGGATGCAGCGCGTAGCGCCTGGCCGGGACGCACTGCTGCATCATTCACTATGACACGTCCAGAAACGAAACGCCTTTGCAGCGAAAGAGCCATGCATTACTAAAAGCGTACACTTAAAGTAATTAAAGACAATTATGTATTTCATACAGCGTTCTATTTCATGTACAAGGCTCATCTACCATATATAAGTATATACTATAGATTAGATTTGAGTTTTCACTGAAAGTGACCATTCTCTTAGAAGGCACATGAATCATTCTATCGTAGTCCTTAGTACGTGTCAACGCTGACATCGGGATGGAATATGAATGGAATCGATAAACTCCATCCGCGACTCACCAGATCGAGCGTAGCTGCAAAGAGCACAAGTGACGCCGTACCGCGGGAGCCTCGCCGGCGCGGGGCGCTCCCGGATCTCTCGGCGAGTTTCAATGGGCAAAAAGTTATGACGTATTGCGAATTTACATTATTCTTTTTATTACGAGACGGCCTCCCGGGCGCTTTTGTTACCCATTCTTTACAGACATATACTATGCAGAGGATATATCTATTGGGAGTCTGTGGTCTATAGGGAGAATTTTAGTGATTCCTACAAATTCTAATTATTCCTTAATACAAATTTTCAGCATATGGCTAAAAGCTCTTCTATTTCAATGAATCATTGACTTTATCCATAAATAAGTACATACGTACATGTGTATACCTATGTGTATGAAAATGTATGTTCCTCCAATCCGACGCCATGCATTAATGACCTGTGCATTAGCATATTCAGAAAAAACTAATGACAAGTATCTTGTGGCAGTCACCGTATTCGGCTTATGTCGAAAATTTGCATACGTACATTAATTAAAAAGAATAACAAGCCTGATGTGATCCATAAGTTTACGAAACCATGTGCGTTTCATCGTCAAGACGTATTGTCGACTATCGGGGGACTATCTATCCCCATCTGTAAAAATACATCGCATTTTTACACAAAATTCTATTTTCAACTTTCCCATACAACGTCATAGTGGAAATAGCTGATGAATACGATGTTATCGTCGCTATAGGCTAACCTCTAATTATCATCACCGACAGTGAAGGGTGGTCCGCGTGAAACGTAGTCATCGTCACAGGTCGCGGTCGAGTCCGCGACCGCCCCGCCCCCGCCGCCCGCTATCGACCCGCCACGTGGCTGCACCGCCGCGCCGGCTGTTCATTTGTTGTTTATTGGATTCCGCTAGGTTACGAGTACAATGAATGTAGTGACACCAGTAACGATTCAATTACGGCGCCAAGCAATGCAATATTAGTTCCACTTTATGAAGACAAACTAATATTTTTACGCTTATAAATGTTGTACATACGACCAACGGTAAATTATTACAACAATAACAATATCAAGTAAATTATTCGTGTACTTTGAGAACATTCTCGTTTTAGTACTATACATATATGACTGCTATACTACCTATATGAAGCAAAACATTGAAATACTCGTATCAGATATGCGTGAAATAACAAAACAGAAATTCAAATATTATTGAAGGACATTGGATCGTATGAACATGAATTGATATTTCCATAATATTGATAACACTTCACTTATACGTAAATAAACAAACATTTTAACAAAAAAAAAACCGACTTCAAAGTAGAACTAATCTAGACCAAATTAATACGCACTAA
>DWQT01000655.1:0-20756 GCA_018244895.1 Myscelus amystis hages | reverse complement strand
GATTACAAATGTCCATGGGCGGCAGTAGCCACTTACCATCAGGTGGACTGCATGCTCATCTTCTACTTCCATATAATAAAAAAAAAAGGCTGAAGGTTAATAAGGTACTATTAAAAACGCCCTACAGGGACTATTTAATGGTTTTTATAGATCTCGAACTGTTATTGTGTTTTATACCTCTGTAACCCTTAGCGCTATTGAAAAAGCGCTACAAATAGAAAAACAGATCGTCACTATATAATATGACTTGTATTTTTTACATTGCTTTCGTGTATTCCTACATTTTGGATAATTTATAAATTGTGAATGGAATTTGAAAACACTTTATTGTGTCAATCGTAACTTTATTCTAAAACTATATTAATTTATAATAAACATTTTGTATAACCACAATTAGATTGAGATTGTCATGTAAAGTTATAACCATCCCCTTTTCAGCTAGAGTACAGCAATTAAAACAATATTAGCTTGTTATTAATAAAACTGCGATTCAAACTAAAGTTTTTGCTTAATCGTTGTACTATATCCTACATTTAATATAATTACTATAGATATAACGTCTTTACAAAATCATAGATAAGGAATACCGTTGTTTGGATGCGAGGAGTTATTTTAAATACGTATACAATTTCAGCGGATTGAGTTTAGAGGCTGATATCCATACCAGAGTATCAGTATCGTGATGTGTAGTAAAATTCAATCAGTTCGCTCAAATATATCTCGGGTTGGCAGCCACAATAGTGTTTTATAGTGACGTTGCTCCCACGCCGCTATGAATCAACGGCTGTATATTCAACTCAGCCGGATCCGTGTGCTAAAATTATATCAAACGACCGCGCATATTCCATAGAAATACATATACAGATGTCGTTACTTGATTGTTGCTGATTTGTGTTATTGTATTTTTATTGATATTTCCCCATATCACCGATTCACATTGTCTGAAGCTTGATATTTTTATTCAAAAAAACCTACGACACAATTCGACTCAAATAGGCAAATGATTCATCTATCACAAAGATTTCCTTAATAAATTGTTGTCACTAATAAGGTATATTTCAAACATGTCATTTTTACCTGTAGGGTAAGTAAAAAATGAAAAACTGGACAGTTGCAGGGTTAAAGATTTTTTAATCCATCGCACAGCAGATAAATATTTCGAGTAGACGTTAGGAAAAGGGGTTATCTGGCCGCGATAAAGTAAAGATAAAATCGAAAAGACAATCAATTGATCCCCTCACCCTTCAGCTATTTCCGTCAAACGCACAAAACATGTTCGCGATAAAAAAATTAACATCCCACCACCCATTGTGTAACTCTATCGCTCGTGAGATTGTGGACACACCCTTACAATCCGACGATTCATTAGGGCCCTTTGATTGATGCGCCGATTAAAGTTTTAAGCACCAAACACACAAGATCGTGTTAAGATTGAATTTCACTTTATTTATAGCGACAAAGAGGTAAAATAAATAGTGGGTTATTTATTAAATGACTTTCCGTATTGGTACCAATTGCTTTATTATTTGTGTAGACCTCTGACGGAAGTATTGAAAAATTTCGTAATACATAATTATCAGTGCCGTCAAATATAGTTTATCGTCTTAGAGAATTGCATAAGTATGTGAATTATTTCTATATGTATTATAACCTTGACCTTTTTGATATGAGAGAAGACTCGTGTTCCGTAGTTGTACAATAAAAGGAATTCAAAAAAGGAAAAAATCCATTGCGCTTATGAAATCCCTTGTCTACTGGGCCAGTATTTATTTGCGTATCCAATTCCATTATGTGGCAAATAAAAAAAGCTTTCAAAAGGCATATACCCAGCAGCATAATGCATTAAGATGTCAAGGTAAGCAATATAGAAGTCAGTGTGTACGGACTCTTACAAATGCCGGTGTCTTCCCCCGTAAATAAGTAGGGCTGCTAAATCGCATACACCTGCATAACATATAATAGTGCCGGCATATAATTTTAAAAACCTGACCGGTTTTCTAATAAAAGATTTTAGTATTCATTGCTTTTCAACAAATTTTATTCATTTTTTATTCTCTTTTATAACCTACCTTCTTTTCTATTTTAGAACAAGCAGAGCACCACCGTCCATTTCTATGCTGGCGTATCCCTATTTAATAAGGTGAGGCCTATTTACTACAGAAAAAGAATTCCGGAAAAATACTTGGTTTTGGCAACCCTATCTGTAGGGATGGAAGCGCGTGAATTAATAATTCAACGCGATATGGAGTCATCAAACAACGACAACGAAATAAAACGGCCACAACTTTGATTTGTGCAGGTGTAAACAACATCTGTTTTTAAATTACTGTGTCAAGAGTATAAGGGGCTTGCGTCACCGCCGCTAAGTAAAGATAAGCGAGATATTACAAAGCAATGAACACGTGAACATTCATTTGACGTATTCAGGAAGCCGCTATTCCAAAAGTCAGAAAAAAAACTCTCCTTTAAAACCGGCAACGTTTGACAACTCTGATGTTGCACAGTTATGTTTGCTGGATTAAATGTATCGAAATTACGTTATGCAAGATCTTCCAGCACAAACAATTTGTTTCTTTTACAGGGACGTAATCTTGATAGAGCGAGCCCCGTGACCAGTAACTCACATCAGAAACACTACCAGTCCCAAAGCAGTTATCATTCGCTACTTACCATACAAAATGATGAATGAACAAAACCGATGCTTATCAAGCTCCGTTACGGCCTCGGCCAGCTTTGTTAATACACCATTGTCGTATTATATTTATAATAGATCCATATCGCATACGAGAGACGCTTCAAACATTTCATAAATAAACTGGGCCGTCTCGTATTAAAAGCATAATCAACTTTCTAATAACATCACCAGGTTATAATATCAATTTGTTCGACGGGATGAGTAATTACACCGAATCATTGCTCTTGACAAATGTGTTTTGAAGCATCTACCTATGTGTTAGCCGCGCCGATAATGAACGGACATGGTAATGCCGACCGACACCGCGCGCCATAATCTCCTTAGCGCCATCTGTTCGCAGAAAAAGAAAAAGAAATTCGTTCTTTACTATACAAACCTACTTGCAATTTTTTAAGTTAACTTTTAATAAATACCTATAAAGGGTACATATACAAATTGTTTTCTTTGCTGGATTTAAGTATAAACACACACTTGTATTCGGTTTCAATAAGCACAGTCATTGCAAAAATCATTGCTCCTTTGGTATTGCGATGTCTATAGGGGACGGTGACCACTTACTATCAGGTCCGTCTGCTATAAAATTAATCAAGCAATCAATTGCTACAGCTAAATGACTTATGTCTAGTATATATTATCTACCCTCCAAAATAATTATGACTGTCAGTGATATTTCAATCGTTTCTTTCACAGCGCGGTTAATACCGTACAAATTTGATTGGACCCGGTATACGGTCTTACAGCATTCCTCGGGATGTAGGGCGTCCAAATTTGAGATCACGATGTGGTACAATGTGTTCACAATTGTTGCCTCGAACACGAACTAGCACATGCAAAATGAATTGATAAGCAGGTAAGGGAGATATGACACGCTCAGTTTAGCGCGCCATGAGGTTTCTACCATTGTTCTGCGACTACAATTTTGTGTCCCCATTTTGTCTCAAATTGTTTATCGCTACATGTGATTATATTGATTATACCCAATGCTTAATTGTAGTTTTTACAGTTACATATATGCAAATGTCATTAGCTATCTTCACTTACATTTGTTTCCGTCTTGTTTTATTTATTTAATTAGCAGTTACAAAGGCAAACTTAGTGACAATCTTCCAATCATCAAGGGATGGTCGATTTTAATGACTATTTTGAGGCCTCGCGTCAGATAAAGACCATTTAATTTATTACCATTGCTACTAACCGCTTAATTGTTCATTAATTTAACAGCCCTAAAGACTCTATGAAGAGATATAACACGCGCACAAAGTACTATAATTATTGTCATCAACAGTTATTCACTAAAGCTTCGATCCCAACCGCATTGCTTAAGCAAAGAGACTGTTTGCGATGTGCCAACTAAGCAGCCTTCATGTAGGGTTGGCACTCGTCAAGAATTTGTAACAATTTCGCTTATGAATGCAACAAAATGAGCACAGATTAGGAAAAAATATTCCCTTCACAGTAACGAAAAAAGCGTTACTGGGAAGAAATTTCACAGTGGAAATTGTGTTGTTATGAAAAAATATTTATCGAAACATTAAAACTGACAACCCTAAATTGTAAATGCACGCGTGTCCAAATGGACAGAATTAGTAAATGCAATTTTGTAAAATAATTGTTACAGTTTCGTTAATCGATGCGCTTCTATTTTCAATTATTTGAAATTGCCTCATCTGATACGTAATCGCATTTCACTAATGGAATTTATTCGCCACTAAAATAACTGCATTTCGGTTTATTTATCCTTTTTAATCATTTTGTTTCACTCTTGTCAAAATAAATGCGTATACTTTTAGGCTGATATGGTCGTATTAAAAAGGCGGCGGTAAGAGCTCGAATAATAAAATTCAAAATTGAATCGTCCGATTAACAAAAGAAAACAACAGTGGTTAATATAATTTGTATTTATTATCGAATATTAACTATTGAACAGATAATATTAATAATGAGCGATTTTCTCATAAATTTGATGTCGTCATTAAGAGCCAGAAGCTTTGTTAAAACTAAAAAAAGTTTATTCAAAGTAATCTGTGTGACGAATTTATTTTTTGCTTTCCCAAAGGAAAATCAATCCTGATTAAATCAAAATATAGTCAAATTTTTCTTCCTCGTAAAACTTGAACGGCATCGTCCGACAATATTAATGAAACTCAAACAATGTATTTATTACACCACCTACATTTCGGGACCGAACACCGTGGGTATTTTTATTTTCCGACAACGATATCAATATATTGCGAGGTGGTATTTACGAGTTATCGAGAACACAATCATAAGAGCCCGTCAAATATCATTATCATTAAATGATGGATGGCTAATTCTTAAACTGTATCTGATGGAAACCCGTATAAAGATGCGTGGGACAGAGCGCACAATGCATCATTTGAAGCCAAGTAGCGTATCACGATATCAAACTTCACGATATCACCAAAAGAACTTAACCTTAAAATGATCATCAAAATTTTGTGAGCAACCGTAACGGTGCTCACTCGTAATTATTTAATGAGCAACTTGTTTATCTTTCGGAAATATTCGTGTGGGCGGCGTCCCTCACATCAATACTCTTAATTTGCCTCGAAAGTTTAAACATTCCGAATTCTTTCCCAATATCGGTGTGGGCTTCGAACTGTAACCAGAGACATGAGCGCGTCACTCAATGCAACGATTACGATCGTGGGCCCGACTTTCCGCAATTACGCTTTACTGTTTTCGGTACATTTTTGTTGAACGCCAATTAAATGAAAATTTCAGTTTCCGCATGTCAACGACTTTGGCTCGATAGGGCTTAAATATTTTGAAGTTTTTGCAATTTCGTTTCTGAATTATTCAGCTCGTGTATACGAATGAGAACCATTGAGTGCTTTATATTTAAACAAACAAACAAATAAATGAATAACAATATTGTAAAACAACATATCTACAGTCGGCCTTGTCAGTCTAAACTATACCTATAATCTACTATGGTAGACAGAGACAGGTAGATAAAATTCATACATACAGATCTACAAAGATACTCTTTTTTGCCCAAACAATAAATAAAAATTGATCTAGATGAGAAAGAGAGAAACATAGTTGCACGTTCTTTGCTGAAGTTAAAACCTACCTCGTCTTTTTATTTAAACAATCTCGGACTGCCTGAAGCTGCAAACGCGGCTGTACGTACGACGCGTCCGTAAGATGATATTTATGCGTTCATAAAACCAGAGCAGCCTCTGCCCTCACAAAACAATAGCAATCTAGTGTGGTTCTTCGATGAAAAGGAATATCCTTTACAGTATCCTTTACTTTCCTTCCTTTACAGTCGAAAAATTGTGTACATTTAAGAAATTTCGTACAAAGTACTTAGTATGCATTTGTCAGTGTTTCCCTAATAAGAGCGGAGTCTTATGTGTTTCTTTGTTATCCTGATAACATGAAAAATGCAATAATTGAACCAATAATAATGAAAGGTGGTACTGGTCTTTTCTGGTCTTACTTTTTAGTTACTGAATCTACTAATCTAATAATTTGTATAAGTTCGGATCAACTTACCAAAAAACTAGGAGCAACATAAAATTGATGATAACATCTCGAGCTAAACGGTAGTCGACTATGAACCCCGAGGACGTCTCTTTAAAAATGCATCACCATAAGCGGAAACCAATGCTGAAGTTTTACAACCGTTGTTACGCATCCGTAGAAGCCTTCAAAATGATACAACATATCATTTATTGTAAATATTTTCTACATTACTTTCTAAGCTATCTAAAGTTTTACTTAGCGATTTTATTAACATATTAATATTTAAAAAATTCTTTACAGAAATGTTACCTTTTGAATACTACATGACTTCTTAAAATCTTAATGTTAATAAGTGTTTATTAAGTAAATGCTAATAAATCGCGCCTAAGTCTTTGAACTCGTGAAAAAATAGGAATTTAAAGTGTTTTTCAAAGCTAAAGAGGCGCTTCTTAAAATCAAAATACATTATTAAAACAGCTCTTGTTTCCTATGAATATTTCACAAATCAGTATGATAATTCCAAACGCGTTGCAATGGAAGCTTATTGGACAAAATTGACGAGCAAATTGAAATTTAAGTACCGGGAATGTGATTGATAATTTTTTTATCAACACAAAATTGTTAATTGAAATCAACAGAACGGCGGGCGGAGGCGGCTAGTAACGATGAAATGCTATAAAATTTAATTCACAGCTATATATCAAAGGCGATGATGGCAAAATATTTATGTTACTCGTATACATATTTCATTACAAATTAATTCGCATGTAAATCATTAAATTTCAAGTACCTGTCGTCATATTATACTTGCCGGTCTCTTGATGGTTATGTTTCCTTTCTACGATTTATTAAATGTACAAATTATTTGACTTTTTGTACCATAAAATTGAACTATTTGCAAGTAACATTGCTATTGTATCGCTACTCATGATGACTAAAGAAGAACGACTCATGTCCTAGCCGGATAAAAAACTGCAATCATCCATGCTTAACGTTTGTTGCACATTTCGGTTTTGGAAAAAATCCATTTAGAAATGAAATGAAATTTAATTAAAATTTAGATAAATATTTGTACAAACATTTTATTCTGAACAGAACAATGTAATAAAAATAGCTTTAATTAGTTATAAAAAAAAATCAATCTGTTATGTACGCAAATGAAGGAAAAATTGATCATATATCATCCATACAATCTAACGAATGGACTAATGGTCAGAGATGTCCAATCAATATTCTATATTGCCGAAGTTTATTCGTCGTTTGACAACTTAATGGGATTTCCAATGTCTATCACGCAGTCACTTGTCGTACCAACGAAGTGTAGGAATCAGAATTGAGGCTCAAGTATTATAATGTATCAATAATTATAATAGCAATGACGTTTCGGCACATTCTCGCAAAAGGCCGCCTAGCCCCAAGTTAGGCAGGGATTGGACAGCTGATAAAGTACATACACAGATGTTTCAATACATACTTATCTAGATAATTACCCAGCCACACGACTTTGTCCTGGATGGGAATGGAATCGAATGAGCGACTGTTAATGATATAAAGTATCCACACCACTCAAGAGGCACGTGAATGACTTTAATTCTACAATTCAAATAAGGCAACAGTAACATTTTTATGTAAATTTGCAACTAATTCGGTCATCGTCCGAACTTTTTTTGCACTCGAATGTATGTGACATGACAAAAACCTACATATCAATTTCAACCATTCTTTTAGCACACCGTTAATACTTTTTTATTGACAATCATACCGTTAATTTATATAACTGCTACTTGCCTTTACAGTTTCTGCTTTTGTTATTACAAAAATATGTAACAAATAAAACAAGAATAATAATAATAATTAAGAAAATTCCAACCGCGTCTATCTGATTCCAATTGGGCAATTAAATGATTGTTATATGGTAATCGAACAGCTGATATATCATGTGTATTTTATATTATAATACTTGTTATTTTTATCACATAGATTCAAAACAAACCAAAGCTCATCACACAAATATTTGTCACGGATGAACATCGTATACAACAGTTTTTTAGCAGTCAATTTGAAGTCACTTGACGAAGATATCACTCAACTATTAAGCTTAATATTCCCTCAGTTTGCAAATGTCCTCTATCGCTTGTGACTGCGACGCTGGCAGGGTGACATGTCGGTTAATTAGATAGCCTTGTAGCCTGGAGCTGGGCAAATATTTTAATTTTAATGTCTGATACGCGCCACCCACGATATACGATCTCGTAGCTCTGACCATAGATCTCTTTGTACAGCCTGTAATTAACTTTATCGTAACTTTTCGTTTTGTTAGAAAGACGTTTATTATTTTATATTCCGTAGTCCACATTTCAATAACACGTTTCAAAAACATGTGTGAAAAGGGCTATTTCGGAAGTAGTTACAGTATAGTATGATTTAATATTATTTTTATATCACATTGCGATCGGGTATGAATTTGTAACTTGGCAAACAGAAGAAAAAAATATTCCAAATAGTTAACAATATCTAAAAAAAAATAACTGATTTTCATTAAAGTTCCCAAATTGCGTTAATAACAGAAATAGGCTCATTTGAAAATGCAACTTTATCATCTATCTTAAACCATAATCGTTATTGCTGACAGAATCTGAGTATCGGCCAGTGTGAGTTCTTACGGGCCGCTTACGGACCAGTTCGTTTCGTGGAATAAAAATAATAAAGTGGATAGCCGTGTGACACCATTATTAGAGGGCTACGGGCAGCTACCGGAGCACCGACACACGTCAAGTAGCGTAAAATAAAATGTGGTCGACAGATTGTAATGTCGCCGCTACCGATGTCGCGGCGATACTGTCGCGGCGGCATGACGGGTTAATTCAACGGACACGTGCACGCACTAAGTAAAATAACGCTAATACATAGCTATGTCAGAAAGCCGAATTATATCTCTAATAAGTGACGGTCCAACGCCCGCTTAATCTATATACTCGTATATATAGGAGATTTACAGCGATATATTGACTCATCACGATACGAGTATCTCTAGAGACCTAGAGACTTGAAATTTGGTAGGAATATTCCTTTCGGCGAGTACAGGTTACCTAAGAACGGATTTTACGAAATTCCACCTGTAAGGAGGGTTGCGGGGGTGTTAATTATTATTTATAAAGCAAAGCAAAGTTTGCCGGGTCAGCTAGTATTTTATAACTGCGCCGAAAGCGCAATTGATATTATTGTTAAAAATGTTGTAGGTACACTTGTTTAATCTAACCTTTCAACATTGACTAAGATATCTAAAATATATTTGACTAGGTAATGTATTTAAAGACATACTTTATAATTATAGGTGTGTATATAGCATGTTTCTAGATATTTATTATGTTATGTATCTTATATAATAACACGATTCGTTTGAAATAACCCAACAAGTTTTCAAACTTAAGTAACAATCTAAACAGAGTTTAAATACATCAAGAGTATTGTTAAAATTGAAATAATGTACTAGGTCAATATAAGAGTAAGGTTGTTTCATATGTAGAAATATAATTTATTTCAAATTTTATGTAAATGCAAAGTAATAATCACTAATAATTTGTCTTGTGACCTTGAAAAATATTTTAATTAATGCTTAGTAGGATAAGGTACCGATATTTTGAACATAAATAACCCAAATAAGTACTTACCTACGTAACTGAAATATGAGAGGAATAATTTTACATCAAAACCAAAACAACATGCACTTAATTATAATTCCGTTCACGATATCATAAAGATAAAAACAAAAGCATACCTAGTAATTTCATTTACATCGCGATTACAATCTGCAATATTCCTCAAATCGAAATCATAAGCAGTTAAATAGGTTCTTAAAAGAAATTAGCAATTTCTCGCTAACAATATGGGAACGTAAAAAAGTCCATTTAAAATTCCATTACTTACCTAACCATCAACAATAATTCACGACCACTGTTCGCTAACCACTATCTCTTGCCGCTCGGGAATCGCGGTTGATTATGATTAATACCAGTATTAGTTTAACGGTTGTTCGCGTATCGATATTATACATTTAATTGCGATCCCAAACTTTCTAAATTTATTTTCACTCTTTTGTTTATGCATGGTACCGTAATATGTGTAAGGAAGAAAAAAAGTTTCTGCCAATGTTCACTTGCCTAGTATGTGGACTAAGACGTTATATTACACTACGAGAGAAGAACTGAGTCCAGCAAGGGAACAATAAAATTAATTGATAAAAAACAGTTTACTTATCTGCAATACATATACATATATCACATATAGGTACTTGTTTTGAGATTATGACTCTACGCATATAGGATACTTGTGTTTTTGCTTTTGATAGCTAACGAATATATGCAATATCAAGCAAGGGGAAGGTCCTCGACAGTTAATAAGAGAATACGTTAATATCAGTGTTGTTTATTAACTTCAGCGCGACGTACTTTAAGTTAGATTGGAGAGATACTGTTAAAATAAAGTTTAAGCATCACGCAGCTCTATAGTTTTTAAGATAAGGTTTTTTTTTAATTTAATCAATGTAGGCTTCTTACGTTTGATACGATCAATGATCTGTCAGTTTAGTTACAAACGGAAATTGGAGATTTGTTCAATTTGTAAGTACATTTAAACAAAAAAATTTTTTACCCACCTAACAGTGTTTTACATGTAAATGAATCATATTTGATCAGAAAAAATCTATAGAATATAATCGTATCATAGCCAACAGGAAACAAACTTCTATGACAAAAAATCAATTTGAAAATGGAAGCAAAAAATCGCTGATTAAAAATCTCCGCGCGCATTCATCCGTAGTAACCTTAAACGTGATTCGGATAATAAAATTATAATGTTATCAGACGATGAATAAGGCGAATTGATATTAAAGAAATGTTTACAGTGCTTTAGGCTGTGTACACACTTGACCGACGGACTGCCACATACTACGAACGACTAACTAACTAACATTTATTATCTCCTTTTTATTCGACTGACTGTCCAACGCAGTCTACGTTTTATTTATTTATTTATTTAAATTTTATGTAAACCTAAAACTAGGAGTTACAAAGGGCAGACCTAATGCCTATTGGGATTGTCCTCTAGTCGACCCTGGGTGACGGTGAAATATGACGGTGAATATGTACATTTATTTGGCGCAAATAACGGTGAATATTATATTTTATATGGCGCAAATAAACTAAATTCCGTTCTATATTAACTTTTAGTTAGTGTGAACATTCAACTTAGTTAATTGGTAAAATATGGATTGATCTAACAATTCTGTACATTCTGTAAATGTTTTCATATTTGTTCAAATTATTATCTCTTTGTTGTCTTCTAGCGCAGCCGTTACTAATTTCTAGCGAGGCTTCAATACTGAGCGAATTTAGATATCGTTCATTAGTTTCAGTGACAACACTTTTCGTTTAACACCAGGTGGCAACCACGCCCCCCACTGCGTCTATAAAAACATAATAAGCAACTAATCGCTTTTGACCTCGTTCAGACGATGCACGATTTCCACAACAATACTATGTTTTTCACTGACCACGAAATTTGCGATGTTTTTTACTCTCTAAACACAGATAAGCGTCATCGCCTGCTGTTTGAACTGGTTACTTCCAATTTCATGCTAGTTACGCTTGTTGTAACAGTCATATTGCTCAGTATGTAAAGATCCTTAGACTAAAGGTTTTAACTAAAAAAATACGTAACAAACATAGCCTTATTTGTCAAACAAGTTGTTGATTTATAATGATTGGTTCGTAATTAATTGAAAAAACTATTAAGCTACTCCACTTAATAGTAATAATTACTCTAGTAACGATTAATACTGTTATGATAATTATTGAAATACCATTAATTCGTCACTAACTTCAGTTGAATCCGATTTTTTTATATGGGTACGGTCGTCGTATTTATTAAAAATAAACCTTTGTAGGTAATCGCCAGTCGATTGCAGAATATTGGCAATAGTATAAGAAGATAACAAGCTAACATGATTTTTCTACTTGAGTTTGCTGATCATCTACTATGTCAACATTTACAGGTTAAAAATTAGGACATAAAATGATCAGGTTCTATTTATAAACTTTCTTGAATAACCAAGATTCCCTAATGTTACAATTGACAACTCAATTCTGCGAACGCCTTTATCTGTTGCCGCTATAGCGATACATTTCAAAGGAGAAAAGTGGTTTGCGGTTTCCAGGCGATTGCTTACGTAAAAATGTCGGCATAAAACAACAAAGTGTACAGTTTACATCAAAAACCGATGAGGAATTTTCATCTGTTTTTATGCACGACATTACTGCATTTTCAATAACATGATACATATTATGAAAATGACTTTTAAGGATGAGTGACAAATAGAAATTAAAACGCAAATCTTAGCATGAGGACTACAATTTGTACTTATATTCTGGAATTACAAGAAAAATAATCCTTACCTGTATTAATATTCCTCCTGTTAATAAACCTTTCACAGCAAAGTCATAAAAGTTAGATCCCTTTTTACTCTATGATTAGAACTAAGTTCTGCATATTATCGCAATACATAAAGTATTACATTACATTTACACTACAGATACTAATACATCTTGATGTTGAGAATGTCATAAAATATTCCATTAATAAATTATAATAGAAGCTGACATTTAATCGCGACCCGGGAATAAATCTACTGCTAATAAACCTTCAATCACTCATAAAGCAAAGGCTACCGATAAAATAAACTATGCAAGCAAAGATCGTTATTATTTAAGTGAGGAGAAGCCTTTTTATTGGTTTTCACGCCGTATTTGAAATTTTTTCTCTCTTTACTGCTAATTGAAAATTCATTTTATGCGGATATAAAAGAATTATGAAACAATTTAGCAATTACATATTGTTTGTTAGCGCATACATGAAGTATACTAAGTATCTTTCTTTCTCACGACAAACATTGTTTAGAATATTAGAGATACGTTATGCATTTAAAGTCTACGACATAACTTAGAGTGTGTGCTCACGAAGTTCAAATGAACATAGGAGTTGAAACTAATTTATAATATTCGATAAATCTACGATTTTTTGTATATTGTTCTTCATTACCAGTAGACTACCACAGCCAGGCTTGTTCGTCAAATCCACTATTGATCATAGATCGCCATCTTCTCCCAGAATCCGAAGAGTAGAGGTCTTGATATCTTTTAACTTAGTTACGAGTACAACTGCATTGTAATCACTAGAACAAGAGTTCTAAAAGTATATGAATAGAGGTCGTTAAAACACTAACTATACACCTAATTTTACACCGTTTTACAATCTCCTTTTTAATCTTAATTCTCTTAATTTACAATCTCCTTTCATAGCTAGAGGGTTATAAGCTTTAGTCTACCATGCTGGCCTTATGCACATTGGTAGAATTTTTAAATTAACAGAATCCACATTTGAAAGACCACATCTAGATAGCATTTTATGGCTTGAGGTGACATTCAATTACATAGTTGTCGTCGGGAATATCACGCAAGTCCCGTCTCGCCAGGCGTAGAGGTGAACCGATGCTTATAAGCCGAGGTGACAACTACCGTACGACTAATTACTCTACCGTTATTACCACACACGCTACAGTAGGCTTGGAAGTGCTATCACACGGTGCAGTGGCCACAGGAAATTGAATTCTTGGTGGCATTCGTTCAGTTTGATTATAGCAGCATAATGGATATAGCGTGAAACGCAACCGCGGTGAATAGAATGGACAATGTATTTCTAAGACCGTTATTATAAAGAGAACAAACTTAATTTCATCAATCATTAATAAACGCTATGTGTTTAAACTAATAATTTTGCTTCCTTGAATGCTAATTACATGAATTCCAAATAATAATATTTTGAAACAATTTCACACCAAGGCAGGTCATAGACCTTGTGAAATAAGAAATATGTATTTTAAATAATCTAACGGCTTTTAATTCGAATGAAGAACGCCAGATCTACTGCAGTTCAAATTGCCGGTCTTCTCTGCTACGATAATACACATACTCGTATGTATGTTTTGACTATAAAATGTCTCATTATAAAAACGAATATTCTAAAAACTTCTGCCTTATTATCTTTAAACTCTTAAATATTTGCTATACGTAAGTAGAAAAGTCAAAATGCTATAGAATAGAAATGTAGCATTTTTCTAAATATAAACCATCTTTTTCTGAGTATAAGGTGTAATTCTTTCTCTGGTATATTTTAAATGAATTAAAAGGGGATATTAAGGAGATTTTAACATGAGGTGCGATGATCCCGAAACCCAAACGGTCAGATAGCTGGTGCGTTACGAGAGCGACATTGACCGATGGCAAAGAGCATAACACGAGCTATAGGTTGAATGTCATATTTCTTTCACATTTAAACACTTCATACTATAACTGCCGTACATAAATCCCTTTTACACCTTGTATATTTGGTACATTGAATTTTCACAAATAAAGATAATGAAAAGTTCATGAAACAACATTTTGCATTAACTCTCTACATTCAACAAGTAACACACATATTCTCATAACGAACTATATAAATGAGATAAGGTTGGGATGGCTAAAGAGCCTTCTAGGCTGTATCCAAGCTTCCAATCCGTACCACATTTAAAAGAACTCCCATTCACTGAGTAATTACAAAATAATAATAATGTATTACATGAATAAATGTAAATCGTAATGTACGTACATGCACGAGTTAAACTTAAGTAATCTTTGGTGTTGATTTCTTTTTACATTCATAGAAGCGTAACCCGGCGGTTGTCGCACGCTCGCTCGATTCCCGCGGGATTCCATCTCGTACCGCTCGCTCGACTGCGCTTACGTTTTAATTGATCTCAATGCTCGCGACGAATCGACTCGCCACGGAAATGATTTTTTTACGGACTGACTCACTCCTGTCGAGTCGGTCGTCCGTTTCGCCAGACCGCGGCGTGGAAATGCTATTAGTAATTAACTAAGAACTAATTAGTACATCTTTTTGGAACAAATAGTTCGATATACAGTAAGCCTTTTATTTTAAATGACTATTGAATTCAATATTTAGTACCATTAGAAACTCTATGCAAATGCATTGCCTGCGTGAAATACGAAAACCGACGGTCGAGTGTATGGAGCGATAAACCTCATTGCAACCGTTTAAGGCTATGGCAAAAATGCTCGTAGCTTTAACTGTTTCACGAACAAATAGTTGAGATCAGCATCCGACCGCCAACACTTGGACTTAGCATCAATCAAATGCGTTTAACCATACCTAAATATGGTCCTTATAACTATGGTGCGTTAGTTGAAATTAGCATGCGCAATTTTGACAGTTAGCGTGCGTAGCGCACCACTTTATTGGAGCGTGTCACGATAAATTAGCGACGTAGCCGTAACTTGCGGCACACAGTACGAGTGCGAGGGATTCATCGAATAATTGTACTGCCAATAGCTTAACACGGCTCCTTTTATTTTCAGCGAAGCGATGCGAGGTAGCCAGTGGCATTTTAATGTGACGGGTGAACACATAACCGCACTTAATTTTGTCCTAATGCGCGGGCCCGAGCCACAAGAATCTCGGGCTTCGGTTTGCTCCGTTTTTCACCCAAGAATATCTGTGAACAGAATTGCCGATGAGCCAGATAAGGCGAGTATTTCTTTAAATATGCAAAGTGCAAACTTTGTGGCTCTCTTCCGACAGGATGCTGAATAATTTTACACGCTCTTAATGCTCGCGTGTCCTTTTAATTCAAGCGCTTTGCATTGACACAGTAACAGGGAATGTTAATTATTTAAAGACGGAGAGAGAGTAATTACTCGATAAGGATACCTGAGGAATATCAAAATACAGTGTAAAAGCTTTGAGAGTCGAAACTGCGATATTCACTTTAGTGATCATCCAAGCCGCAAAAATGTATTTAATTGGTTTTTAATTTTTATTAACACAGGAAGGTTTTATGCTCTGCAATTAGTATTTTTGAAAGTACTTTACAAAACTCATATCAGCATCATTAGTGAGTATGTAATGTAATAAAAAGATGAATAAAACATAAATAATTAATCTCTATAGAAAAACCGTTCAAATCTGCTAACGTCTTGCATACCATGTAATCAATTAAAAATCTAACTCCGATGGCAATAGCCATCCATTGTCTGGACAGATGGCAATAAAATCTATGGAATCACCAGATAATGAACAAGGATATACGAGCGGCGACGAGAGAACATCCTGTATTCGGGTGCGGACATAGAGAGCCCGTTTGTCTGCCGCCCGTTATGACTAGAACAAAGACAACGACAAAGACAAAGGCAAAGTCAATGGCAAAGTCAAAGGCAAAAAAAAGGCAAAGACGTTTATTTGCATTTGCGTTCAAAGACTTTACAGAATCATTAATTAAATCCATATGTTGCCTTGTAAACCGTACAATATGTTTCTAAGCTAGAGATAATGAGAAAATTACTTTATGTTTTGTTTATAGTTTATTGAAGTCAAAATTAAAATTTTGCGAAGATACACAAACTTGAAAATACTGTAGTTTGGGCGTTTAGTCCATTATCCAATCCTTAATAACACCAGACTTCAGAGCAATATTATAAAAAAACAACTTTGAATAATGATTTGCAGTTGGTTCCAAACCAACACTTCTAACGTATGACCCGAATTTGTTACATATAGACATCATGTTAAAAGACAGGTCGTACAACAATTTAGAAATTGGTAAGATCGTTTGAAAGCAGCTAAAGTCGTTATTAGTAGTATCGTAACGCATGCAAGAAACAGGCAAAACGCGTATCTATGTCCGCACCTTTGTCGGCTCGATGTTGCCAACGTGACATAATTTAGCACCAGCGCCGATGACCAAGACATTTTTCTAAAGACAATACAAGCCCTCAGCCAATGGAATATTCAGAGTGCCTGAAGAATTCTCATTCTCGCACCCACTAATGAATAGCTATTCTTTGAGCATTTTAACTATGGCCCACGGAATGGCATTCGAGTGTACAGGTTTCTTAAAAGGTCCTCGATATGCGTTGGACCCTTTCCGCTTCGTTTAATTTATGGACACGCGCACTTTTTACTCTGTTTACATTAATTATTAAATACATTAGGATTTTGCTGGACTTTTTGATTTTTGTTTCACTTTTCGTATCGCTCCGTTAATTATAAAGCACCATGCATAACGGAACGTACAAAACTAAAGTCGTATCATATCTAAGATCTTTTTTCATGTGCATATCTTCAATTGTTTATAATAATTGATGTAGCACTATTTTTAAGAATATAAACCTTGAATAAAGCATGCTATACTAACACTACCACATATCTAGTACATTCCAGGGTAAATATCAACGATAAACAATTAATGGTTCTCAGTACTAAAGTAACGTGAGAATGATAATATATTCCACATCCTGCGATACATTCCATGCACGTCACGTCCTCCAAATTTAATTAACTGTGCCGCAATAGAAAACATTCGTAATAAGGCAATTTTCTAGTCGCGTATCGGCCACGCCTGTCCGTTAAGCATCATTATATCAACTTGATGTATACAAATTCGAGTTTTTATTTCTAACGTTTTATATTCACGATAATAATATGTGGCTCCACTGTTGTGAACGTTTCGAGGCCTCCTTTTTTTGTTTTGCCTTTAAAATTTCTTAACCGTACACTCGGTGACACCGTGTCGGGAATAAATTAATACTGATTAGAGTTTGTGTATTAGTAATATTCAGATGTGTCGAAGGGTTCGTGTGTGAGGACTTTTGTGGCACTATCTATGACGGGCACTATGCTTTTGAATACTACCGCCTGTCATTACTCAAACTACGTAGAATTTGTATCTACACGTCTACTTAAGCACCTACTTTTAAGTCTCTTTCCTTATTAAACTCGTCCTTTTTCTTACCTTTAAATAACATACGTTAAACTTCATCAGAAACCTTAAGGCTGACTTAAAAATATCTGCCTAACTGACTGATTTTATCTGATTGTCTGACTTATGTAACGCACATTAAGAACTTGTTCGATTTTCAAATTCAAATATCACTCGCACTACCGTAAAGGAAGACATCGTGAGAAAACTCGCACCGGTTTAATTCCTTCATAACGTTCTGTTGGTCTGCATTCCCATTCTCAGAGCAGACCCATTCTCTTGTCTGACAGCGTTGACTGACGATAGAAACAGGGTTGACAATGATAGCTTGACAAACAAGCAACCGACCCGTCAGTTGATACTCATAACACCAGAGGCGCCGCATGCGCTGCCAGCCCTAGGCTCTGCTATCCAAGACAATGCAAATGTATCGATTAGAATGCCACACACACCATAATGTCTACCGTTAAAATGCAACGAGGATTGAATGGAAATATTATGGTGCATAAATATTTTACTGTGACATAAGCAAAGGAACACATTCCTCTGTGACGGAAACACGTTTACTAGACTTTATTTTCATATTTCTATGCACTTAACATTGTGCATAACTACTTATGTGGACGTGTGCATAAATACTTATAATACCACTTGAGGGAGAAATATTTATATAAAGACATGAGTCCACAAATATAATATTTCATTAATCATAATTAATAATAATGAGTCCTGATAATAAACGAATTCAGTTAAAGCTTCGATAATTGCGTGGACGGAAATTAACGACCTGTTTAAAAATCATTACACGGTATCTTTGCATTACGAGGATTACAAATTAAATGTAATTGCGAACATTTAAGACGTGACGATTTCAAGATGGCTTCTACAACACTATTATAAGAAACTTAGAGAATACATAAAGCATCGCTTTAAAGGACACGATTATCTTTTGGAAATATTTCAAATGTTATCATTACAGAACAAATTTCAATTCAAATATGTACAGTCCGTGATATAATAAAAACGCTCTTTACAAGTAAAAGGTAGAACAGTCAGATTGTTACAGTTCTTTTCATAATCAGTTGAAGACATGCTTAAAAAGCAGCGTACAGTTATTACTGTAGCCTGGAATTTTACTGGCGATTTTCATTTAAAAAGTAATTTATAGTTTGAATAGCAATTCGTCACTACACCAAGACAGTAGATTCTATGCACGTCACACCAACGACGTAAATTTTAAGATTTATGACTGACATCGTTTAAAATCTCCATAATCTACATTATGTCGGTTACAATCCAGAACAAAACATCAAACTTCCCATCACGTACGCACTCATTCATAAACTCTTCGAAAAGCATAATAACACCCGCTTATCCCCTCAACAGTCGTACAACGTACGTATTTATACACGAAGACAGCATGTTTTGTATAATTTCTATAAAATCCATAATAAGCTTATAAATATACAGAATGAGTACATTACATTATTATGCCAAACACCTCATTAAATATCCTACAGTTTTCTTATCTACGCTTAAACTTATACAATGGTTAGAAAATAAATGAAGAGTTAGGTTTGAATACGACAGGGTACAGTCGAGTGAGTTATTCAAATTAAGTTTTATAGAACGTTCATACTAGCGACTTTTAGCACTTATCTTGACATTTTCATTTAATCCTTAAAATTTTAAAGTATTACCCTGCCGCACTGCATCGAAAATCGATCAACTTTTGCACAGAATCCCTTTAAACCATTTTTGACACAATTTATTATTAATATGAGTTTTGTCTTACATAACTAACTAACTACTATTTTACACAATACAGTTTTATAGCTGTGTACAGCGTGGGCATAGTCGATAACTTACTAACGGAAGCGTAAAGTACTCGCTAGTGTGATAGAACCATTTTATTCACATTACTGAGGCTAGCCGCTGACATATTCGATAATTTATTCGAGTAATGGACCACGACGATACTATTCTGTCGGTTACGTAGCTCTCTATTAAGGAGCTGACTTTATCTCGCGAACAGTTTGGCGTTGGCGTTTGAAATCGCTAAGTTTCAAGTCTTTTTGTCATCGTTTGATACATTGTGATGTTAACTTTAACAAAGTTTGTATTAAGTTTTATTAAATACATTAAAGATTGCTGTTTGTTTTTTATATTCTTCTACCTGCAACTATTTTGATCCCCACTGTTGGGCACGGATTTCTTGCGTGACTATAAAGGGCTACAGTACACGTGCATAGGGCTCCAGTGTGGTTTCGCTGGAAACGTATTTAAGCAAATTATATTTAAATGAAGTATGTATTATGTACAAGTTCATAGCCCTATTGTAGCTTCAGCAATGGAATCCCACATAAAACTGTGTCCACGTTCAATATAACTGGACCAATGCGAATAAAAAATCGATCCGATTCATGTAAAGCACACGAAATTCCGTAACTCATCTTTTTACGACCATTCCACATTTCCAACTTTTGACGGTGAAAAAGTAAAAATATTTAAATTCGAAACGTAAAGAATTATTTTCGAACATCCACTCCACTCTGCTACTACCGGAAGATGTTTGGACTTTTGAGATAAATTGACGCTGTAAAATTGACAAAAAACATCTATTGACTGGCCTCGTGGTCGAGCGGTTAGAGACCCTGACTGTGAAACCGGAGGTCGTGGGTTCGATTCCCACCC
>DWQT01000654.1:0-20768 GCA_018244895.1 Myscelus amystis hages | reverse complement strand
TTTCCATAAACACACAATAAAGTTTTCGCATTCAGAAACTATCGGCTGAGAGACTATTCAAGAAAGGCGTGAAAAAAGCTCTCCTACAAAACCGGAAACGCATGGGTAACTCCGGAACTATACATGTCCATAGGCGACGGTGACCACTTACCATTAGCTGATGCATCTGCCTGTATGCTAGATTAATTTTATAAGAAAAGTGTAAGAGTCAATGATAAACGGCTTAATAATGGTAATGATTATATACTGGATGGTACCGTGACTTCCAGCGCTTGCAGGTCTTACGTGCAGCGGTAACTGCAGATGCACAATCGGATGGTATCGCGCAACGTTATTACCCGTGCATTGTCGGTGCTCATAATTACCGGGCGGATAACGGCGGCACTTTGTTAACGCCATTACTTTGATAACGCCATTGAACCGGCCCCGTATTGTTCCAGCGTTAGTGATGTGTTACGTTATTTACAAGTAACAGTGTGTAATATGTAGCGTTGTAAGCACTTGTAATACAAACATGGAAATTAGCAGTCGAAGTTGTGTCAACGTTTAACGCAAGCTAGCTAACAGTACATCAATATGTATGAACAATATAAAACGGTATGGAATTGCAATTTCGAATGATATTTTATGTACTTTTAATAGCTTTCTAAGCGGAAAGCGCATCTACGTCCCCAATGATATTCCTACCATAAAGTACCTACAAGATTTTAATCAACCGTTAATTAAATAATAATAATGCACGAATTTAACACACATTCCCCGTAATAATAAGTGTGACCGCTAACAAATTAACACACGTTATCCAAATAATAATGAATAATTAACGTTACAATATTAATTTTAATATTAAATTAAATTGTATCGTAATGGCGGCGACCACAAAGCCGCCGCCACATATAAAGCCCATATTTCTAAATTTTATCAACGCAGCACATCCGTTGCGGGTTTTAATATGGCAATATTTTCAAATTTAGAGCTTGATGGCGTTATAAATACGCGTTTTGCGAATTCGGCGAAAGATAACGCCGGCGGGCGCTGACGCCGTGCGTTGCCGTTATTTATTAGCGCGCCCTGCAGGTGTTGCTCGTTAATTTATTTTTTATTTTGTGCTCACGGATATATGAACGCGTAAGCGTTTCGTAATTCGCGTATAAATTAACGTACGTTAGCTCTAACGCAGGCAGCGTTTTACTTTAGTGTGACCATGTAATAAAAATTTACATGTGAAAAAAATTCTAATAACGTTTCAAATGTGATGGGCTATCAGATCAATTGCGTCTAAAGGGCTAAACGTTAAGTACACGTACGGTGCAAGGGCATTGTAGTTAAAAACTTAAACCTAAATTACAACAGTCCACTTAACTCGCCGCAAGGGCACTTGAAGCAGCTTTTTTAAGGACCGCAAACATGCAGGAACCACAGGTGGTAAATAAGCTTTTCCATTTAACTAACGGTTGAAATTTTTATCACTGTAACCCTCTGGACTTATATTTCTTGAGACGTGATTAAAATATAAGATTTCAAAACTTGGAGCCCCGCCTTACGGCCAAGATTTGCACCGCGCTGATTTTAATGGGCTATTGTTTTCACGACAATGGTGGGGAAAGTATTTTAAACTCATTGTACGGTGCATTTTATCAAGAAACCCCTAATAATGCTTATTCAGCAAAAACAAACATTTCACTAACCAGTTACAGGGTTAAAATGTCACCAGTAAACATCAATTTAAACTTATTAATGAATAAGGAAGATGGGGGTAATTGAACAGCAGCGCCACTCAAATAACAATTTAAATTGAGTCGACTCTTTTGTCTATGATGGCTCTGTTTTAAATATCTTTGGTCAAACTTTTTGACAATAAAGAATATTGTTTTTACGGTACTTCGATTTCCTTTCAAATAGTAATAAACTATTTCAGTCTACGCATCTACTGTAATCTCTCCTCTCCCATTACTTATGCAAAGGTTGTTGGGATAAAATCAATACTGTTATAAAATCGACGTAGCAATCCTCTTGTTACCTTGATCTATTATTTTTACCTTTACTTCTCTTTGCTATAAGTCGTCGTTAAAATTACCGAACTTTAGTAGCTTCAGCTTAAAGCCATAATCCTCTAACTTAACACATCCTGACCCTTTTCAAGACAAGAGTGAATAGTTATTTTTAGGTAATGCTTACCATCAGGTGAGATAGCAGTCAAATACTTGGCTGAGCTATTTAAAAAAGGCTTACCTAAACGACAACGTTGTCAAAGGCCTGTAGGACTTGTGGCTATTGGCATCAGCCATAGGCGTGCCCCAGAAGTCATCCAAAAACAGTTGCTTGAGAGGATTCGTCCCGATGACGTCACCGTTCGTCACTATCGCCGGTATGTCGTCGTGCACGAACTCGCCATTCAAACTGTTCACGTAACTCAACACGGCCGTCGCCGTCACTGTTACATATATCGCGATATCACTGTTACACTGCGACACACCGTTCTGTTCCTCGCGGGCGTGCAGCGACCGCCGTTTCATCTTCGGGCTTGTTCGCGGCGTTTTTATCGTCACATTTCTAAATCTGCACATCTGTTCTCTGGTTCGGAGGACCGCGGAACCTGGAAGGAGATATTCGGGTTATTTTATTTTACATCAGATATTTACATGTCACGACATGTTATACGGTAGGTGGCAAAGTTTTATAAAAGCTTGCGTGAGAGTGGTTTAGGGGAAAGTTTGATATAATCCTAATGGATAGAAATAATTACTACCTGCCTACCACTATGGATAGTAGGTGTGACTTTATGTATACGTTCGGCAAAATGTAGCTAACAACAACGAAGTATAATATCTATCGAAGATCCCTACTCAATTGATTATAACCAAGTTATTTGTGTATAGTTTCATTGTCAGCTGCGTGTTTATCTCGAATGTCTAGTCCTAGGACGGCAGACGATGAGCTTAACCCGTCTCCTACTGAAAGGAGACCCAAATCTAACCCACCTAATGTCAAACAAATATAATCAATTATAAGAGAAGTATCTAATATAACTGAACCGAATATCTCAGTCCTCAAGCTTCAGGGGATTTCCAAAGCAAATCGAATACAAATGTATCGTAGCCTAACAAGTAAACTTGTGGATGCCGGCTACAACGATTACGTTCAGTTAACAGTCGGCATTTCTCGTGCAAACGGATACAAGTTTATAGGTCAAGTTGACGCGGCTAACGGGCGCTCCTTCGAGCAAACACTAGCTTTACGATTGAGCGAACCAATGCTCACTAGGGCGAACTTGAACACCGTTGGAAATCATAATGTTTCTGTAACAGGAATATTGCCATCGGTAACAGGCATATATTTGAATTGATTATAAAGCGATCTGAATGTGTTCTATGTTAAAATAACAGGAATATTTTGCTTGATAACAGGTATACATTTGAATTGATTATAAAGCGATCTGAATGTGTTCTATGTTAAAATAATGTTACGACTGTCATAGTTTTAGTGAACCATAAAAATTAAGTTAATTAAACAGTCAATATTAACTTATTATGATGTAAACTTAAAGTGATGAGGTATGAAGTAAGAGGACTTTGGCGACAAAGACGAAAGATGTCTCCAACAGTGGTTTTACAGGAAGGTCGAAAATAGATTGGTAATAAGAAAATTAACGGGAAAATAACAGTAAGCAGCCAAACATGCACTAGGCAAGGAATTTGCATAAGTTTATTCATTATTTCACGACTTTGAAGCGTCGCGTTCATTAAAGTTTTTGTTAAAGATTGTTTCAAGTTTCGTCTTCGTCGTAAGTTTTTTCAGTGCAAATTTATGAAATTAAAAACTTGCAGCTTTACATAGTTTGATTTAATACAATTTTTTCACACATTTTGCAATTATTAAACAAAACTTGGCAAAATTAAGATAAGTTGTTACAGTCTTGGACTGTTTAAGCTTCGTACCCCATTTAGGAAAAATATATTGTAATCATGAATGCGTCTAATAAAACGTAGTTAACCTGCCTGCATAATTGCGAGCTGTGAAGGTTGCGGTGGCCCTAACAAACTTAGTAACCGATTATAGGGCAAAGCTCTTAATATATGTATATACCAAATCATGAAGTTACTACATTAGTATACGATACGATACCTTTTGGGACCACCCTCATCTTCCGTTACAAAAAAGGCTGTAGCTTTACAAGTTTTACCATTCATTATTTTTACTGTTACGAATCCTTGACCACTAACGGAACCTAGCTATAAGAAATATTTTACAAAACACAATGTTAATGCATTCACGTAAAATTCACGTAGTTACGTTCACGGCACCTTCGAGAACGAATGCGAGGTATTTGTATTTAGTACGCGTCGACTCACGGCAGTTCATTTTTTTCATACCCCCAAAAGTAATATATTTGGGGCACGCGCACCGTGCGCTAGACGAAAATTCATAACATCCAATATTGCGGGGCTATATTGAAAAATAGTTATTTAGATTAGGGCCCTGCCCGCGGTTTTGTGGTGGAATGAGGGCCGTTGCCGCATCGAACGCGATAAACCACGACTAAAAAATACAGCTTTTCTATTTTTTTATTTTTATTTAAACCAACTTTTCAAAATTTAATTTTTCAGCGAAATGTTACTACTTATACTTTGATTTTAACTTCTCAATTAATCAATACGTATATACGAGTATATATGTTCACTGGCATACCTACATATAAAACTGTTTACTTTGAAATGAAATCGCTGTAAGTCATGCATTTTGTACACCTCATTTTTGATTATGTTATAGTTTCTTCACTAAATGAAATGTATCATTCAACATAAGAAATTATAAAGCTGCTTAACAATAACCGACTTGATAGATCTTGTAGTCCAGTGGTTAGTGATAAGTGCTAAGCCGGGCACGACTTCGATTCCCGCGTACGACACCTAGGTACTTTTGTATGAACATTGTATTGTTAAGGACTTATTTACATATTTATGTATAAAGTATATTACCTAGGATTATTCAGTATTAGAAGTATGTTTCATCACCTTACCACAAATTGCCTGGGTCAAAAGCAGTAGGCTGGGTTGGAAGCCCACGATGATATTAATAATTATCAATAACATCGTGGTCATAATAGTCAAGCATTTGGGTGCAAGGTAACAACTGTACTGTTCCTGTTAATATAAAACTACCTGGATACAAGAAGCAAAGGAATTATAATTATTATAATTACATTTAGGTTGTTGAAAAATCGCTGCCATAATCGTGGTGCGACAAGTGGCTGAATCTCTAAATATGCCGCGTATCCAAGGTGCGCGGTACAAGCCGTATAAATGCGAAAAGCCTGTTCCTGTTTCATCGGGTGATGGAAGCTTCGGAATACCGCACTCTGTTGGTTTACAGTTTAATTACGAACATCTCTTCGCGATCATTCACGCTTTTGTGTTTTCGAACGGACCACCCGCCTGTCCCTTTGGTATTCAAAAAAGAATATTTAATGTTTCCATGCTATATCATTTTACTTTGATTTTTTTTCTGTTCCATTCATTTACGTTAATTGTTTGAATTTTAATACATTTATTTCCAATTGTGGTTTTTTTTATACAAATAAAAATATCTGTCCTTCTTTTGTAATGCCGTTTATAAAGAATATTTTATATATAGGTTTATTATTGAGAAAACGGTATACGCTGGTGTCAATGAACTTGCATTGAACGACTGCCACACTTTAGACTAGTTCACTAATTGCGTAACAATTTTTTGCAGACGAGGTCATGTAATTAAATAATCACGTATTTTTATCGGTTTATTTTCTCAAAAAGAACATATTATCGAACTCGCTTCTACCTGACATTATACATATTATAATAAAAATGCTGACGATAAAAGACAAATATTAAACGTGGCTAATATCATTCGCCCCTCCATTACCTATGAAGATCCTTCAGAATAAATGCATACCGACGGCAGCTTGAAAATGTCGTTTTTTGTTTTTATGAACCTGTTTAAACACTTAATGTTGGTTCATGTTTACAATGCCGTTCTATTAAGAGTACCAAGCAAATACAATTAAAAACTTACGGAGTCGGAGAGTTGCTTAAGTATTTAAAGTGAAATTAGTCACGAAGATCTCATATATGAAGAACCGAGCTTCGTAGCGGAAGCTCAACAGAGATTGTTGAGAAAATAATTTTTGTAATATTTAATAATGTCTTATTTGGGGAAAAATAAATTATAAAGAAATTTGTAAATAAAATTCGTGGCCTCATTAATAGTAATTGGGTACAGGATAGGATAGGTACTCCTATTTAAATTTCGATCTGTAGAGTTAATAAGGAATTTGGAGATACTGAATAATATTAAATCTTTTCGTAATGTACTTTACTTTGGGTCTTTAGAAGAAATTCGGCCACATAAATAGTATGGCAGATGAAATTTAAGCCGAGCGTGTTATTAAAAACTTCTCTACCCAAAACTGGTCTACGGGTTTGAGAGCAAGTTCTCAGGGAATTGGGATTCGGAAATTTCCAGCCAGAAATGTAGTTGAAAGCCCAAATTTCGTCACCGGCCTTAATCGATCGAGTCTATCACAAATAGCTTCGTTGGCGGCTGTTTCGTCTAAATTGGACCTTGCCCTACTAACAATTTTTTTATAGGACAAATTGCCTATTACCGTCACGATTACTACTTTTTCTTCCCTTTTTTGGCGGTATATTTGAAAGTATTCACTTCTGTTTGTAATATAGTAACAGTCATGAATATAAAAATTATTGACACACCAATACACGCGGAATATTCTAAATAGTAACAACTGAATTTTAAAAATGTGTCAAAAATGGAATCAAGTAAGAATATTGATAAAGCATTATTCGGAAAACATTTCGGTTGGGGTAAAAGCACCTGTAATAATCGTCTGTCTGTCTGAAGTCTACCAGGTCCTCAGCCGGTGGTAATCCACGGGTAGGTAGAGACTGGCCCTATAGAAAATATTATGAACAATTAACCTACATAAATACGTGCAGTTTAGACTTGCTTTACGAGTATATTATGTAAATCAAGTTGCACATTTTAACATACATATATTTCAATTTCTATCTATGGACATTGATATCAAACAGAAAAATACTTAGGTATTTAAAATGGTCGCGTAACTTGCACGACTCAATGAAAGAAAAGCAAGTTCATTACGAAGCAAATTGTGGGTAAACAAAAACGGAGCGAGATAAAGCAAACAATCCCACTTAAACGTCATCGTAATGACATTATTTTATAGCGGAGTTAGTAAAAATCTGAGACGCTCTAACAAGATTTAGATCCCCAGCGTTGCTCGGTCTCTCCGCCCTTTTATCCGCGAACCTTAATATTTTATGCAAATGGATTCTTTTGTTCTTCACTAATCGCATTAACTAAACTCGTAAACCTGGGGCTATAAGTAGTCGATATCCATGACCTTAGTTAGACTCTTAGTTACATTCATATTAAACAATAGAATGATTTTTTATTTTTAACGGTCCACTGCTGGACCGGGTCTCCTCTCATAGTGAGAGGCATTTAGGCCATAAACACACGCTAATTCAGAGGTGCGTGCCAGGATCGAACCCATACCCCCCGGAACCCCGGATCCAAACCACTAGGCTGTCACTGCTGACAGAGAATGAATAGGATACAAAATTTTAACAAAAAAACCGACTTGCCAAAAAATTTTTCTGAAACAAAAACAATATATTCATAATAAATACATTACTCATTTAGAACTCCGATACCATATTTCATCCCTTAAGGGTGGTATTTTTCTTTCAAATTTAAATTGGACCAAACGGGAAGTATACCCTTTCAAACCCTATTAATAAATGACGGAATTATGAGGTAACAAACAAAAGAAATACAACCGAATTGTGAACCTTCCCCTTCGTTTAAAAATTATTTTTTTCTTTATTTGAATATCTTCACTGGAAAGACGGACTAAGAAGTGTTTTATTTAACGAAATACCCATCGGATAAAATTGAAATCATTTAATACAGTATACCATTCGATTTGTGTTGTATAAATATTAGTTTTAGCTATACTAAGATTGTTGGTTTGTATTGAATAGGGTAGTGAGGTAATTTAAATATACCTACTGATTTAAATGTTCCCATAGAATTACTTACAGGGGATTCTTATGCCTAAATTTTACCTACCTATAATTAATGAGAGCTGTTCATTAAGTCCACCTAATTAAAACAACGACTTAAGACACCTGTTCCTCTAAAAGCGAGTGAACAGAAGCTAATCGCGGTACCAGCACTTTTCATAACAAAAATGAATATTTTGCTAAGACGCAGACTGCAACTTTGCTTTGCTATTTAGAAAATATAACACTGTAAGATTTGATAAAGTTACCAGTTATGGTGCTGCAAATAAATGATATTAAATAAAACTTTTCATGCACGCTTTTTATTATATTAAAATTCAAATTAATACAAACATATAATTCAATTTAAAAAAATAGGTCATGTATGATTTGCGAGTTTGCGATAAATACAGCTAGTACACGGAGGCTGCGGCCCGTAAGTAAAATCACGTATTACAAAATTATCTACCCGAATTATATTATGGAGTTCAATTTGCGAATATTTACCTACGGCTTCGATGAAATTACGAGGCTGTTCCATCAACCCGGGCTCATTAATTTTATGATGGCAATAAACATGTTGGAACTACAAGTATACGCGGGAAATTGAGTACATCGTGTAAATAACGGTATGGAATATTTGGTAATTAATATATAAAATTCGTAAGTTTTCAAAATGTCTTCCTAATGTCACATGTGAAGAAGAAATGGTTAAAATCGCTCGAGATACAAGCGAATGGATTCTTTTGGATATTACAAATACTAATGTAACAATAGTACACTTTAGTAATCTGATTTATTTATTTATACCCTATATAATGACCTTGTCCGAAGCTAAATGAATGATGTATTTACATAGGCCAGCCAGTTATACCTCAGTGAAATCGGTGAGAAAATGGGGCGAGGGTAGCCTTTGTTTGAGAGCGAGAAAATATTTCAATTAAACATTAGAAATAAATTATCTATTAACAAAGAACCCACTGTATTTTAGTTTGTAGTAATATTACAACATAAAAATTGATAGCATTGATAGTTTAGCTAGTAAGGAAAATCCTTTTCGTGGCAGAGTAGGCATCTTGCGCGGGACGCAATACAGACTATAAAAAAAAAAATTATTTTCATAAACTCCAGGAAGTTTTAACCATATTACAATAAAGTACAGCACCGTTCATTAAAAAAGATTTTACTTACTATGTTAATCCATTTTTCCGAAACAAATATTTTTTTTTTACAATATGGAAGTAGCAAACGAGTATGCAGTTCACCTAATGGTAAGTGACTACTGCCGCCCATGGACATTTGTAATCGACCCCAGATAATAATAGATTCGTATGTCAGGTCGACTACAGATGCGCCGCTACCCCTAGGCCTAAGCTGGAATGCCTCGAAAAAGTATGTCTCCCTTACCACACCCTTCAAACCAAAACACAGCAGCGCTTGACACTGCTGTTATAAGGTAGAAATTGGTGTGGCGGTGGTGCCGCCGGAGTCGAACCACCGAGTGTTCTATCACCTTAACATCTTTGCTTAAAAATTTTAAAGTAATAATAAATTTATCTGACGCCTTAAAATACTTTTGAGAAGGTTAAACAGCGAAAGACACTAGTAATATCTTACTTTATGAAATACATAGCTTTTAGAGACACGCGGATATTGCGTGTCTAATAAAAACAGTGATTCCTTAACATTTAGCGTGCTATTTGTGGACATTTGTTTCATATAATTGCCAAACAAAACAACCCCATTTGTCCTCAAATGGCACAATATCGCCGCCGTGGCATTACACTGCCTCCATAAAATTACACATTCAAGCTAATTCCGCAATTCGGCACGACCGCCGTCAAAATATTTGCCGTCAAATTTCAAATCTGCTTTCCACGTGAATACGTTATGTACGAGGTACCATCATTATATCATGTGTGTTAATCTGCGTTGAAATCATATTTTGTTTATCATGTAGCCTTTATAACTTGAGATACAATGGCATAATGACAGAGCAACCAAACGCCAAGTCATCATTACAATGACGCAATGACTTCGCCAAACATTGATCATTCTTTATATAGAAATTGTACTTCAATATTAATATAAACCAATTTACATCTGGACACCACAAATTCTCGTGGTTATTGCACGTATATTTGTTTGCAACTCGAAACTACTACTCCGGTTTAGCTATCAAGGTCTTTAAGCTGATAACAAAACCTGATGTATGTTGAATCTTGCGCAAATAATGAACTATTACTGTACGTATAGAAAACTGTTGATAGAGACAGATATTTTCCCTCGGAACAGAAGCAGGATGTATCTGACAGACATTGTGGGCGTTGGACAATACGTATCACGGGTGTCCTTGCGCGTTTTTTCTGATAAATCTTTTGAATGCGCTGAATGCAGTTGGAAAAGGCTTTGTGTTTGGGACCAGTGATGTGAATCCGACTTCCTTTGCGTCTTAAGACCGTCCCGTTCTGTAAGTAATTGGTTTTCTTGAATGCAGTAAATAAAATGGTCGCCATTAAAGTTTAGTGTTTTCCCTGTTTTCCATTGAGACTTTTTGTCTTAAGTTTTATCGCACACATTTATTTCTTATCGTTTTGATGGAACATACCAATTTTCTCTTGTTAAATGTTTTATTTCCACATATCTATACTTAAAATTGTATCTATTCATGTAATCACCCGAAAATCCTGTCACCGCCAAGCAGTGGTGGCGCAGCGCTCAATTCCAATCACCCAGGATCAGGGTTCAAATGCCACACATCTTAGAAAATTATTTGCATTTTCCTCCCTAAAGTATCAATATCAAAAAATATTATTATTATTAAAATATCAATAGCTAAAACAGGAACAGGAGAGCTGCCTCGAGTTACTAACGACGCGATATCTGCAAGCACCGTATAAGTACTGTAATGAAGCAATCATCCGGCCAACGCTAGCCGTAAAACGGTGTAGGAATCCACGGTCCACGGCGCCATTATAGCCGTGTCCCTCGTAAACCGGTTTAGTGGACACCCGAGTTATACGGCACTCATCGTACCCACTAATGATAAGCAGGAATTTATTATTATTAGCACACTAGATAAACAATTCCGGTAATACCCCGGTATTTCGCTGTTCATTTTTTGCTGTAGGAGAGAAACTAAGATTGTAAGAATAGGATAAAAAGAAAGATAGAGGACTGCTCTATGAACACTATTCCAACCTCCTTGGATTACGGTGGCCACGTACATGGTCGTTGGACGATTAGGTCGCATTTATTTTTGTACCTGTGTGTTAAATTAATATCTATATAAATATTACATTGTATTTAAATTTTATCAGCTGTTTGGTCATCATAGTACAAGGCTCTCTGTAATTTTGGATCGTGCTGCTGTGTGCTAATTATAGTTTGCGGAAGTGTCCCATATATGTATGTATATGTATGTTTTGTGTAATGAACACTAATATTTGTTGTATTTATTTGTTATATTATTTATATACAAATAAATACAATATACATATAATACATACCTACATAACAATCACGCCAGGCCCCTAACGGGGTAGGCAGAAAGCACCGAGTGTCATAACTATGTATAAACTTATATTATATGCAGTGCGTCTATTTACCACAGCAGAGGTTTTGCGAAATTTGCGAAGTTTCCCGCGTGTGAGGTGTCCCAAGATCATACGTAAAAAAAATACGCTGTTTGTTTATCATTAATCGTATCAATATTTGGCGAACGTTTCTGTGTGTTTAGGTACAAGGGTAATTCTTATCGCCCTCGCTTCTTTTGACGAAGGTACACGTGTTCTGCGAAAGGGAAATAAAAGCTGAAATTTTGGTCAATATAAACTGTAAGGGTAGATATATGGTGTGTGTTAAGGTTGCATGAGAAATTGTATGATTTACTAAAAGGAAATACGTCATACGTACGGGTACGTAAGTCAGGTCTTTAAGGATGTTTGGCTGTCGTAAATTGTCCCCTGCCTACCTCGTTGGGGACCTGGCGTGAAGGTATAATAACAATACCATTAGCGTATTATATAATATTAAATAAACTAGAATTATTCAGAGCAATAAACACTGTAATTATGATAATTGTTTTGATCTGAAAAGTAACTACCAAACACCAAATTCAGGTCGCCAGTTACGAGATTAATTTTCATAAAAAGCAGTTCATTATGATAATCTATTTACGTTGATAAATAAATTACTTATTCATCCAAAATACATTACATTAGCTGCCTTAATGAGACTTCTTGAATATTTTGTGGCGACGCCTCGCTTATTATAACGGAGTCAGCGTACGACTTATAAAAAACTCAAAATAAACATTTGGACTCGTTCCATTTTTATATTGATTACTTATGATTGTATTAATACCATTACGAAATTGATATGAAAAAGTGGATTACTTGTGTTGACTTACAAAGTATGATGGATAAAACACAAGAAACACACCATAATAGTTACACCGAGAAAAAATAAGTAAATGTGCTCATCACACAAATGTAATTTTTTTAGCTTGGAATCGAACCCACGACCTCCGATACTTGTCAGGTTCTCTAACCCCTAATCATATACAGATAATGTGAATTCTTGACTAATGAAGCCCCAACAAAGCAGCCGTTGACAAAAATAGAAATTAATTTTTATTTTATACGAAATAAATTTAATTTATTAATCAAACAGCGTACTGAGCACGCGTATTTATGATTACGGCCTCGTATATGACTATACTCGTGTAGGAATGTACACGCATAGGATTCGCAAACGTTTTCTATTGAATTATCCGACGCTAATCCGTTTATTCATTATTGTTACAATTTGCAGCGCGCGAACAGCAATCCCCTATTTCTAAACTCCCGCAGCGTTTTTATTGCATTTTCCATTAAACAGTTTATTCTTATTATTACACGCAATCAAGTACGTTTCAGCGATTTTTTTTATTGTAGATACGCGATACTGAAGGTTTCATTATATTTGAGGTAAGGAATTAGCAGTATGCACCGCTTTGACAAAGCTTGTCTGGAAATTATTGTATTTCTCATAGAAATACTAATTTCGATTTTGAAATTCCCCCCCTTTTTCATGCTACGTATCATGAAGTTAAAAACATAAACCGTATTTAATAGTAGTTTAAAAATGAAATTCATTGGATTAATTTTTCAAGATTTTCAAATTTCGAACGTCAGATTGTACACGTGTTGAAAATTCATCTATTCTGTCTCTCTGCACGGCTCAATTTTATATTCAGAATAAATTATGTTCAAAACGTGATTTGTGACAAATTCATTTACGCCTGATTACTTCCGACTCGGCCCCCGGAATATTAATGAGCTTCTAACACCTCGAAACGACGTGAATATTATTATTTATTCAACAGACTTGTTACATAGTTATTGCGTTACCGATTTGATTTTTCACGCGATCTAAAAAATTTTTTTAACCCTACTATTATTTCGAGTAGGATTTCAGTGTGCAGGTCACTTTGGCCGCTACAGCGATCCTATTCAATTATTAATTTACAAAACTCACACATTTTCAAAAGTCAGAGCGTGCAAGGATTTGAACTCAGACCCCGGAGTGAGAGACTAAAATCCAAACCAATAAGCTATTACTGCTTTTACCATCCGTATTACGAATATATAATAGTACCAACAAGCACAAGCACTTATGCTGAGCTAAAATATGGGCTTAAACAGCAACACAGCACGCTGTGCCATTAAAGATTAATGGTGTTAGAATTAATGGCTAATGTCGAAAACATCTAGCGCTTAACAGCTGTTAGCTAACAGTGACTAAGATTAAGCAAACAGTCAACATAGTCGCTAACGTTTACTTAGGGTCCTCGCATGTAATCAATAGTTTTTTTATTGATTATCTATGAAAATATTCTTATATGCAAAGAAAACAAGCTTGTACTTTGCTAATAAATACACGAATATTAACCTTGAATTATAAAGAACAAATTTGACATACAGTAAAATAGCTATTATTTATAATAATGTTGGCAACCCTAACAAACTGTCGGCTAATTAGCGGGCACAACGCATATGTCACTTTACAGTTATTTACCCCCGCATTAAATATAACTTCTATTAACACGCCTTAACGTACAAGTTCAGAGGTCAAAATCCCTCACCCACCGTTCAACGTTTAGTGACAAATTACTTCGAAACGCAGGGAGCTTCAAACAGACCGCAGTAGCTGTTTCGCGCCGGCTAATGGATCGATTAGGCACCCTACCCACTTCCCGGAGATTGCGCTTTTTGAAGAGTGTTTTTGTTTAAGCTCCTTGACGTTCGCACCTCGCGGTGAGCCTTTATACTCGTAGTACGTAACGGTTCGCAGATGTGGGTTTTATGTTGAAGATTATGTTGGTGCATCGCTTCAGTGAAGAATCAGAAATATTATGCATTATTATAGTGATAAAAGTAGTGCTAGTTTGGTGATTTAAAATTCAGCTTCTCACTCCGGGGGTCTGGGTTCGATCCCGGCACTCACCTCTGCATTATTACGTGTGTTTTATAACTAAAATTTTAGCATCACTTGCTATAACGGCGAAGGAAAACTTGAGGAAACCTGTACACCTTAGAGATCTTATAAAGTGATATAATATTTTCTGAGGTGTGTGAAGTCTACCAATCTATGGCCTTAATCCCTCTCACTATGAAAGAAGACGGTCTAGCAGTGGACCACTAAAAGGGTGGAAGAAGATTATAATATTAATATCAAAACTGTCTAAAACATACGTATCGTGTTTGTTGGAACGAAATCGTAATTACTCCGGCAGCGAGTAAACAATTATCCCAGTAATAACTGCGATTGAACTGTGAAATCGGTTCGAAATTCCGAATTTGAATCATATCGAACTGTCCGCCAATCCCATATAACTTGGTACGTGGAGAAATTTGTGTAGTTTCAGCTTACGTATAACTTGAATGGATACAATCGTAGCTTGAATGTTCCCTGAGCTTTAATAGGGCCGCATGCCTATCAGTAACAAATATGTAACCGAATATATGCATTGTAAACCTTATAGCGGGAGGACTCTGGTGACCTGTAATAGGTTTTTCCACCTACATTGGGCACCAGGTCCGCACAACATAAGATTTGGTTCCCATCTTGTAAGAACATCTAAACTAGTTCCTAGGCCCTTATTGTGAGAACGAATAAATGATTTATTATTACATACATACATGACCATCACGCCAGGTCCCTAACGGGGTAGGCAGAAAGCACCGAGTGCGAAATATCCCTGTCCTTACAAACCTGTCGTGTTTCATTTATGATTTATTATTATTAGCTTTTGTTGTTATGAAAAAAAATAAACCAGCATCTATTTACGTCGGTAATCGACCTCGAAGGACCATAGGAGTAAGATTTGGATTTCCTAGTTTAGTGGTTAGACACCTTGACTTTCACTTGACCTTGACTTTGACTTGAGGTCCTGGGTTCGCATTACTTCTAATACTAGTCAAACGTTTTCTTACCCAGACCGAAACAGAGATCAATGAACTTTGCAAAATCGGAATACATATCAAAGCAGAAGCAGGACTCATGAATGTGTCGTAAGAATGTATGGAATGCTCTTGTTATACGTTATTCGGTGGTTCGATGACCGCGCACCTTCAGTCTCGTAACTCTGCGGTTATAGCTTCCTGAGTGCGACCAAAAACGAAACCGTTGTTGGATCTGCGCGAGTGTTTTTTTGTCTCTTGTTCCGGAGATAAGTGAATTTTACGACGTGGATAGCTCTAAGTTGGGCGGTTCTGTGGAATGGGCCTTATCTTGAAATGTTTGGCGGAACTTTAATTTGGGGTTAAGTTGAACCGGGCTTTTTATTTTAGGGCCGGACGTTTGAAGAATCGCCCCATTTATGTATTTACTTGGAGGGGCAACATGGAAATCCTTTTGGGAAAACACACAAAGTGATTTAAACATCCGAGTGAGTCAGGTGTAGGAATGGCGGCGCTTTCGCCCCGGGAGAGGTCGGGTTCAGTGACCCCTATAAACTAAATTAATTCCCAGTGACAGACAAAATGCTCCCTCTGCTTGGAGTCTGTTACAATTTTTATAAGCTGACAGGACCCATGATTAATTCTTGTGACATTGCAAGATCTGTATTAAACATTTTTTGGCACTGTTAAAGAAATTGCCCGGGTTGAAATGAAACCTTTGTGACGTCATACTGTCATTGAACGGAAAATCGGTTAATCGATAGATCAATCAATCAACTTGCCTACTACTCGTAACTCATTACAAATATCTATTTGGTTTGCTTTAGAAAAAAATACTAAGATTTTTATGAACCAAATTTAAGAACTTAAAATCTGTTAATCACATCTACTAAACTATGTTTTGTCTCATTTCTTGTCCAAAACCACTTCATTCTCTAGACAATACAGAGTGCAGTATTTATCAAGACACACAAGTCGATAAAATTACTTTGTCAATCACGTGTTCAGCAGCTGCAGCGCTGACCTGTTTAAATTGTTTTTCTGCTTGAAGCCAATTTACAAACATAAGTCTATTTCCAAATAAACGTAGACTTTTCATTCGTAGTTTTCCAAAGATTTCTTTATAAATGAAACATCGTAGTGATTGTCCAAATTTAAGATAGTAACGTTATATATTACAGCGTTGGGCGCGATTCGTTATTAATGCTCACGTTATAATTACACAAAGCGATTAGCGCTTAAAGCGCTAACAGGGTGTCATATATTTCTAATTGTATGTTAATTTAGGTAATACAGAGACAATTCTTTTTTTAAATAGTTATATTCTTAGTTATCTGTTATTATAAATGCAATGACAATATTCAGATTGTAAAAACAAATTTAAATAGAACTATATGTATTGTACGTACTCGTATAGGCACTGGTTTATTCGGTTTTTACTGTCTTAATTAATTTGTATAGTTTTTCTTCCTCACAAAAGGCGGTTTTAATGTGATCATAGTATCCTAGTATACCGTGCAACCAATCATACTAATGTTAGTCAGGAAGCCAGCGGCAGAGCCGCAAACGTTCGGTCGAACAATGATTTATCGCGACTCCGATGTCTTTATAACCGGCCCGGCGCATAAATCAATGATGCTATTCTTTATTTTGCTATTATTCCGCTTCTATTAATTTTAAAATGGACAATGCGACAGCTTATTTTAATTTTCTGTTCACTTCAAAAGTATTTATAGTTTATATTACTTATTGATATGCACTAGAATTTGCACGGCATAAGGCATACCGACCCCCCCAAGGCGCACCCCAAGGCGCACGAATAGACTACATTAAAGACCTACAAAAACATAGGACCGGATGACAATATTATAAATAAATAAAGCTCCACGTTGAGCTAACTCAAAGGGATAGCGAGAACTCAATTTTAAATAACCAGATTGACGGCGACAAGCAAACTCAGCCCAAATTTAAACTCGAAATGTCACTGGAATCTCACACAATTGGATTTGTTAGAAATACCGAGTAATATTTTTAATGAAAGGTACGCTTTTGTTTGCGTGAACCTTGGTTTTAACATATATCTAGGTGTATCTGTCAGTCACTTGTTTTAAATACATAATAGATTGTACACATTTTTTAACAAATCACAATACATAAATGTCCTCCAACAACAACAACAAACAACCTCCGAATGGTCGGGGTCACTGACCTATTAAAACAACATTGACGTGTTCAAAAAAGGAACACGCATTGAATCAAATCCGTACATTTGATCTAAACTCGGATTCTCATATTTTCAGTTCAGTCGCCAACTTGTCGAGCATATTAGCTTTCCGCTCCTAAATTTATGTCTCAATCAACTTCGCTGCAGAAGTCGGATAAATCATCCAACGCTTGCCAGTAGCTGAACTATCGTTTCATAAATCGTGTAGGATTGTATTTTAACTTGTCGTTTCCGATTTTGATATTCACATGAACTGCAGTATGTATAGAGATGTTAAATGTATGCGATTACATATTTTCCGAAATAACGTTGCTACTCTTTTTTCTTCGAATTTCACGAAGTGAATGAGACACGTCAAGTTCTATGAGATGTGAACCCCATTACATCCCAAGCGTGATGATATAGAAATAGTTATTAACAATCGAAAACATTACAAAACACAAGAGTAAATAGGCACTTTTTAGGCAAGCGTACTACATCTTAGACTACACCTCATTCACCATCAGAAAAGATCGCAATCAACCGTAAACCTGTTACGCATACATACATAACCATCACGCCAGGTCCCTAACGGGGTAGGCAGGAAGCACCGAGTATTTCTGTCCTTACAAACCGGCATTGTTTCATCCACATCCATCAGTCACTTCACGCATACACGGCGGTTTCGGAGACTGTTGATAAAAATAAAATAACCCGTAAGTAGTTAATAAACATGACTCTAGCAATACCTTTTTAGCTACCAGTTTTCCTAAGAATTATCTAAGGAGTAAGAAACGGTACATTTTCATAGGTCCCGATTCCTCGCCACAGTATCAAGGCTCCGCACTTAATTCCGGATAACGGCGTGTCGGAGGAGATTGCGCAGTTACGCGCCCGTAAATTGGGCAACGGGACGAAACTAGCACTAGTCACCGCTCGTTTACCACTGACAGCTACTGAGGCTAAATGTACGCGTGTTAATATGACGTGTTCAGCGTTCACTTCACTTCTAAACGTATTTGTATTTATGTATATTATAAAGCCGAAGAGTTTGTTTATTTCGTTGAACGTTCAGGAACTATGGGTTCGATTTGAAAAATTATTGTTGTGTTACATAGTCTCTTTATTGAGGAAGGCTATATGATATTTCCCGCTATGACGAATGAAGCAGCAATGAAAAATGTTACAAAAAGAGATTTTTTTTACAGCTTACCTTGCGTGCATAAATGGTGAATATTACACAAAAATCATGTAATTGTTCCTCTATAAAAGTTCTAAAAAAAATCCGCGAAAGCATGTCTAGCTTTAATCTCAAATTCCGTCATTCTCAAATTGGGCCTTCAAATGTAGGATAATCTATTGATTCAGTGTAAATGCAAATCGTTCCACCGTCACCGAACATAGCCGCCGTACTATCTCGAGTTATTCTTCGGCAGTGCTGATATCGACATTCTCAAAACCTTTGAAGATTAATGACGTACTAACCGAATCTACACGACGAAGCCAAAGGCAGTAACGGTTACTTATAAGGGAGAGTACGGTAGTACTCCGCCCTCTAATTTTCGGTCGCATAACGCCCTATCTCCCCAACACACCATTATCCGAGACTCGGGTTAAGGGGCGCGCGAAAATTTACCGCACGATCTTTCTACGCAAAAAGATACGAAATTAATTATCTTTTGACTAATGCAAGAACAAATGAAATGTTATCAACAAATACGTTAATAAGCTTCCGCCTTATTAATTGTCCCATATAATCTTTTCGGCATGTACTTTATGTACATAAATAAAGTGATATAACAGTAAATAGGAGATAATGATTCGGTAAAATCCATACAAGGCTATCTGATTCAATATTAAATACTGTCCTATGATAGCATACATAGTAAAACATATATTTTCACATTTTAATAATAATAATAATAATAATAATAATAAATTCATTTATTGCCCCATAATAACAAATTACACAACAACGTACAATAAAAAAAATAAATACAAATTACAGAGAAGAAACAACAAAAAACACAAAAACAAAAAAAAAACAAAATATGTAAAAAAGTTTAACAAAAGCATAAAAATACAAGTAATAAAAATAAAAAGTAAAGTTAGCATTAACTAACATAGCAAATTGACTTAGTGTTCTTTTACAATCCCCGAATATAACACATAATGTAGCCCTTGTACAGTAAGTGTTGTCCATGCTATTTCGAAGATGTATGCACATGCAAAATATGGTAGGGCCGGTATACAACAAAATGTGTATGCATAATCGCCAACACGTCTAGTGATACATCTTCAGAATTAGACCCCTCGTCTGATTGGTTGCAAAGTGCACAGATTGTTGCAATTTTGGAAATAACATTACATTAGCTTATGTGTATTTATTATGCATGTGCATGAAGAGAATGACGGACGTGGATGAAGCATGACAGGTTTGTAAGGTCAGAGATATTTGGCTCTCGGTGCTGTCTGCCTACCCCGTCAGGGACCTGTCTTAATATACATAATATATATATATACAATTAACTGATTCGACCAATTAACAGTAGCAATCTCGTTTCTATGAGCCTACTTGATTTTGGTTTGTTGAATGTGGCAGAAGTTCATGACTGCTATCTGCTTATTGGCTGATCAATTTTGTGAAAGATTTATCTCATTCTTCTCTTCTGTTCTTAGATATCTGGACAACATAGATTGGAATCCGCCCGATGACTACTCACTTCTGCAGAATCAAGAAGACACGATGGAAGCAAGCATAAAGTTTAACCCGTTGCCAAACGAGTTTGTACCGGTAACACCTGAAGATTATTACATTCTAACATAGAAATATCATAAGGAATTTTTTTCAACCATTTCAAAACTCGGTCTCATATCTAGTAGGTTTTTGATAGAATAATAAAAGATTAAGACTCTTTAAATTGAAGAACACTATTTATTTTAGACAGACATAGCACAAAATGACACCTATCAATTGTAGAAGAATAAATAAGTCCTATGCGTGAGTATATACTAGACGCTGCACATGTCTGCGTT